>CM068368.1:26550408-26657908 GCA_034769895.1 Magicicada septendecula | reverse complement strand
CGAGAGCAGATATAATCAACCCGATGTAGCTTCAAGAGGAACCACGTACTCCACCCTAGAAGACGACAGGAGATGACTCCCAAGGACCCAACAACAACCTCATATTAAATTCAGGTGATATCCAAACACAACATTTGTAAATTTCCGTTTCAATAAGAGAAGTAACAAAAGAACACTAAAGAACTTTAATAATGTAAAGAAGAAATTATCAGATTTGTAAATTTAGTAATGTAGTAGTAGTAACAGCAATATATAGATAAATGTAAGATAATAATGTAGATTACCACCAATATTATTCTTCCAATAATTTGGTTGAAGTTTGTGATAAATTAATTATTTTGAGAAAGTTCAGACCCGGATCCGAGGTATTTAAAACAAACATCTAGATGAGTTATTTTTGAGTTAAAAGGAATAATAAACTTAATATCTTCAAAGCATTAAAAGCAGTATTTACTAAAGTAAATTTTCTTTAAAAAGAAACAAAGTCAAACATAATATTTGAATAGTAATAAAGAGATGTTTTCGCTAACACCAAATGAGTGAATAAATTTGTGCAAACCTTGTCAATTTCCTATGTCATAATTGTGTTGTAATTTGTTGGTAAGGATGTTTTACTAACAACGGCAGCTAGTTTAATTTACTGGTAAAGAATTGAACTAGTTCCCGACTTTTGTGTTGTCTTAACAAGGGAGACGTCACATAGTGATCTTCGAACGGTCGACGTGTAGAGTTGCAGCGGTCCAGTCGAACTGCATGCGGAGCGTCGAGAGGCTACGCAAACAGTGGAATTCAACGCAACAAGTAACATAGTTGTAAAACAAGCCCATAGACTCAATTTTGAAAGTCAAATTTTTAATAAACAATTTTATATTATAAAGTAATAAGACAATAGTAAATTTTAATATTTTAATTTAATAAATTTTCCTACATCCAGATAAAGACTTTTTTGTAATAATTTCAATATTCCTATCTATGCAGTTTTATTTGTATCGTTGCAATATATATATATATATATATATATATATATATATATATATATTGTAGCGTGACAGATGTATGCATAATATTGAATGGCAATTGATCATTAGAATAATGAAGTTATAATATTTAAATTTGGAAGAAAGCACTAAGTTTAATATAAAAAGATTAATTCATAGCAACTGTGGAAAGAAATCATTATTATAAAGAAAATACAAGTTAAAATAAAAGGAGTTACTAGTGATGAGTCATCCAAGACCAGTCTCATAACCAAAGGTTTTCAAGGTATAACCCAGGAAGGTAAAATAGTAAATAACAAAGCAGTACACAATATGACCAAACCCACAACGAGGAAGAATAAATAGAAGAGAAACCCTAAAATAAGCCAAGATCAACCAATACAGGTTGTGTATTTCTGTAATAAAGAAGAAGATGGAGAAGATCCCAAGAAACCTGATGGCAACAAGAAGAATATGGAGAAGATACCAGTCCCAGAAGGCAGGAGAAAAGAAGACTGAAGAAAGAAGAAGAGGGCAGCATCCTGAAGAAGATGTCATGCTCTTATAAAAGACACCCAAATCCCTATATCCCCAAAATAAATATCTAAAAATAAAAGTATAACGAAATAAAAACCACATGTATATAAATTTAAGAGAGAGGAGTGTATAAAGTAAAAGTTTCCTGTGAACTAAGATGAAACAATAATATAGTACCCATGGAACAAATCTCCATTGAAAAAACGCTAACCAATTTATTATGTTGATAAGACTATACGACCATTTAGCATTAACATAATATATAAGTGCAAAGTGAACCAGTGATAGTTTTGGGTATTATAAAAAATGAACCTTGTGTTTCATTCTTGGCAATCACAAACATTGGATGCAATGAAATATGCATTTTTCAATGACTTAAAATATGTACTGTGACAATATGTTGTTCATAAGACATGAATCTGTTTAAAATAACATTTTGTTTTACATGAAAAAAGGAAAACAGAGTTCATAATACCTTTTGAACAATTAATACTATTTGTTTGTTAATGACAGGGTACAATTCCCCAAAGACAATGTAAAAGACAGTATAAAAACTGTAGAATCCTACTTATAATAATAGTTAGAAATAAGAATATAAATATAAGGTTTTTTTATGTATATAGTACAAGAATGTTTAAAAATGTATTAGATATAAGGCCATTTGTTTGGGTCTGAAACAACTAACATCAGAACTATAAAAATAGTTACCACTTGTAAATAGTAGAGAGTAATTAAGATGTTAGTTAGTAAAAAACCTTTTTTGTAAGCCATATTTCCATGTTTAGAAATAAGGATTGTGTTGCAAAATGTCTGACTTGAAGACAACCATTTATTTAAAAAAAAAAATATTCTTTATTTGTTTTAACTATTGTTTGTATTGTAACCAATACTAATTGTTTTTGTGTAATTTAAAAACATGTTTAATTTATAATACTATTTGTAAAAGTCAGAGAGGGTATCACACATCATATATTGTTTGTAAATTATTTTGTAAGACAAATTGTTAAAAAATCATAGGCCAAAAGAATGGAAACCAAACTTCATCAAAACAGAGAAATTGCTCAATTAAATGCAAATAAACAAAAGGGGTTTAGACAAAATAAACTTGAGATCATGCCATATAATTGCACATACCATTTAGAGAGATTTTAATAAATTATATTCAGAATTATGAATAAAAATAAAAATGACTAAACTCAGAAATTTAGACATGGGAGTCATATATTTCAGAATAATGTTTCAGAATACAACTAATTCAATTAATTACCAGAAAATAAGGGAATAGGAACCTTTTAATACAATATAGAATTATTAATATTAAATATAACTGATAAAATGGCTGAATTTATATAATGACAGGAAGTAAATTTTAATGTTTTGACTTCCAAACAGTTTGTATACCAAACTGAAAGTAAAATTACTATTTTTTGGACAGAAAACACTATAAAATGGCATTATTTAATCTGAAAATAACCAGAATGAACTGAAAGATTAATTTAAATCAAATCTAGTGAATAAAATTGACAAATAACCAAAGTTTAGGCATTCATATAGTGAAAATATAAAATTGCACACAGGATGTGAAAAAATATTTGAACAATGTTAAGGATAATATTATATGGGCTAAGAGTTTAATTGAAACTGGAGGAAACAGTTAGTTAATTATTGGTTTTTGAACGGTTAACATGACATACGTTTGGTAGCGTGCATAACCTAACCTATAATAGACATACCAAGCGAATGTATAGTACGTTATTGTGAAATCGCGAGTGACTTGTGGAATACTTCTAAAAACTATCATATTATAACAGAAACAATCAAGAAACACTCCATAAACACAGAACAATACATATCTACTCTGAAAAACACCACAAAACACTAGAAAACTGTGTAATACATTAACCCAAATTAGTGATGGAATCGGGGAAAGTGTTTGAACTAATAATTATACGGATACACTAAATACAACTCAGAAACAGTACACTAGACACTACACAACATTTTACAAGAGATTCGCAGACATCAGAACAGGAATACTACAGGAAAATCTTTTATTTGGAACGTCCAATATACGAATGACATCTCACTAACTTCACGGCAGCCATTTGCAATATTGGTTATCATTGCCAGAACCCCGCCTTCTAGTTCGACACAGCTGTTGGGTGAAAACAATTATTATATTTACAATTTATTATTCAATGTCTGTGTTTATTAATAACTATTAATTTGATTGTAACGTTATACTTTTTAAATATTAGCCCGATTTCTCTGACTTTGGTAATAACTGGCTGTTTAAAGAACCCTATTTAATTTTTATATCATATACTTGTAACTTTTTTCGACATCCTGAGAATCGATACTAATCGATAAGAGTCAATATTGCTATTACCTAATAAAATATTAATACTTTTCAATACTTAATAGTTCTTTATTTCTTCAATAATACTAATTACCAATAATATAATTCTAATTGATAATCTACAAGAACTTTACCACCCGTAAGTGAAGATAACCTAAAAAATAAAAAGGTAAACAAGTATCGATTGGTTTACAGACAGTCTTATGAGTGGTGATAGCTTATTTAAAATATACTAAAACTTTAATAAAAATTTTCAGAAGAGCATTACACTGTTTAAAACTTCACAGCCCTATATTAATTAATTGATCCTAATTAATTAATTAATAAAATTAAAAATAATTTTTTTTAATTATTTTTTTTATAAACATAATTTTTTTTAAATTTCCTTCAAAACAATAAATTTTGTTTTGAAACTTTCGGCGAAGCCGAACATATATATTCCTTCATCAACTTTACGCTACTCGACCAGTCTTGCTACCATTGGGACTGGACCAGCTGGGAAACTTAAGGAAGTGTTTCAGGCCAGTAAGACGTCGAGAGCCACACCAATTAAACACCAATTAAACATATTACATTGGACTTGATTACATTGGAGTCTAACATACTTCGCAATCTCTTATTATCACCAACAACATTCTTTTTATATTTATTACAAATTGGCGCACAACTTTAGGGGCTTTAATTAGCGATTGGAAGGCCAATACATTCTGCCCAATCACTAGTTGGAGCTAGGCAACAGCTACAAAGTCAGAGAAAGACAATAAAAAGGAGAACAACGACAAGCAATGGCAGAACTTGCACGAGATGGGAAGTGGGACAAGATGATAGAAATGATGGAGAAAATAATGAAAAGGATGGAAGAGAAAATGGACGAAAATTGTAAGGAATTGAAAGAAGAATTAGGTAAGAAACTGGATGATTGGGGTGAAGAGGAGAGCAACCAATCCTTGGAAAAAGAATTGGGTGACCAACTGGACAATATCAATAAGAAGCCGGAAGAGGACATCAAGGAAAATAAAATGGACAAAAATAATAAGAAATTGGACTCTACAAAGGAAGACTTGAGTAAGAAAATGGATGAGAGTAGAGGGAAAGTGAGTGTTCGAAAACACTTCCGGGTTCCGAACGAAAACACTACCGGGTTCCAGTTCATGACGTCATAGAGGCACTGGCAGCTGGTGTCCGAGCTGTCCATGTGACGTCACTGTTTTGTGTGTGTGTGTGTGTGTATGTGTGTGTATGTGTGACTGAAACACTACCGTGTTCCAGTTCATGACGTCATACAGAGGCTCAAGTCGCTGGCGTCCGCATGGCTAAAACCTGTTTCAAGACGTCACGAAGGCCGTGGTTTCTGCATGTTCAAAATTTGGTAGCCGAAAACAATGTGTAGCGGATGGGGGTACCCGGAATTCGGCGGTTGCCCGGACGCGCAGAGGCGTTGTCATCGGGTACCGTTACTCGAAATTTTGGGGGTATCGGGTACCGTTACCCGAAATGTTTAAATCAACGGATGGGGGTACCCGAAATTTGTGGGTACGCCCTAACCGGGTTCCAGTTCATGACAGAGGCCCTGGCAGCTGGTGTCCGAATGTTAAAACACTTCCGCGTTCTGGTTTATTTTGATGTAACAAAATAATCGTTCTCTCTCGAAATTTTTTTAATGTCAGAATTTTGGTACCCTAAATGATTAAAACAACGGATGGGGGTACCCGAAATTTGTGGGTACGCCCACATGACGCATGTATAAAACACTGGGTATGACGAAACAGGAGGCTATACAGATGGTTTCCGACAGGTGTTGGTTTCCACAAAATAAATTTTGACTCCTCGGGATTTGAACCTGGATCTGCGGTTCGCAAAACCATATATTGTATTATTATATATGAGTATATTGTGTTATAATAGAACAGATGCATCCATTTGAATATTGTTTAGAAAAAACATATTAAAATTATGCATTACTAAAATTGTGTAATTGTATAAATATATTTTACTCTGTGTACCTGCAAAATTGTAACAAACAGGTCTGGTTGAATCGCTGTGTGTTGATACAAACAGATTATACGCTCTCTCTCACTGTCTCTCTCTTTAGAGAGAGATGCATCTGAACCCTATAAACCGGTTTTCTTCGCATGCTGGCGCATACCACAATCCAGCTGTGTCTCTTTATCAATAAGTTGGCTGCATCTCAACTATAAAAACTTGTTATCTTCGCTGGCGTATACCTTATTCAAGTATGATAGGAATAACTGTTTTGTATAAAGGTATAATAATAAAATAACAAAGGTTACGGTTTATATATAAGTTTTAATAATATCGAAAGCTTTTACAATCAAATCATAAGCTATAATTTTCTTTCTCTCTCTACACAGACACGTTCTATATTCACAAGACAATTATAATTGTGCAAAACATACGCGCGCTCTCTATATACATAACTAAACAAAATAAACACTTTATCTCTCTCTCTCTCTATATATATATATATATATATATTTACATAATTATACAAAATAATCTTTTTTTCTCTCGCTTTCTCTCTCTTTTGCAGCCTTGAAGGTGCTCTCTCTCTCTCTCTCTCTCTCTCTCTCTCTCTCTCTCTCTCTCTCTCTCTCTCTCTCTCTCTCTCTCTGTACACATATATATATACACACACACACACACACATAATTAACAAAATAATAATTACATTTACTACAACCAAAACAAGCCTTATATGTCTAACAATATAAAATAATAATAATAATTAATAACATACAATATTACAATGTTGATGTGTAATATGTTAATAATAACATACTAAATGTAGACACACATCAAATGATAATTACTATGGTGTTAACTACATGTGTAAAATGGTACACCAAAACCTTGAATTCAACTCTTTTTAGTATTTTAGATAATAACAAAGGTAACAACGCTTATAATTTTTTAAAACAATTGTTCTTCAGAGTGTAAATTCTCTCCACTCACAAGCACTCAGAATGTTACAGTGGTCACCATATGGTGGTGAACGACATACATCTCCCTCGCATTCGCACAAACACATAACATCGAAACAAGGTTTCTGTAACTATGAGAGAAATCTTTTAAAAAATTTAATTACACATAAAAATTTAATTAACACTTTAATGATTGTTTATCTTAACTTTTTATGTTATAAACCACATACGTTTTTTAATAATTAAAAACAGAATATAATTTCCTACAATTAATAATACTTGATCAAATACAAAAGAATGTAGACACATCAAATGATAGTTAGTGTGGTATTAAAAAAACATGTATTCTGAATTAAAGTCATTTTGATATCTTAGATAACAACAGACGCGACAACGGTTACGAAGCGGACATCCGCTAGAGTCATGCCTTGACCACTCATATTTTTTTACCAGCGAGGTATACGCTGTACCAGTAAAATTATACATCATATAGTACATCTGATTAACCAGCTTTGTTTTAGCAATTAGCAAATCTTTTATTTGAAGATATTCAATATTATGGTTGTTACAATAACTAATTGATGTTTTGAAGAGTTTGAAAAACTCATTACGAATAAATACTTTCATTTTGTAAATATTCTTTTCGTTTCGTATTGATATCCATCTACTCAGTGTCTTACGATTATTTCTAAAATTATAATCGAATTTAATCATGTCGCATTGACAATATAATCTATTATTACCATTTATTTCTCTGTTTAAAAGTTTTTCTACAATATTAGATTCAAGCAACACCTTGTTCTTTCTCTGAAAATGAACAGTTAACATTAAAAAACGACAAAAAAATAGAGAAGTCTACTTCATCATTTAAAAACATTTTACTATTAATGTTATTATTACTATTATTGTTATTATTATTATAAATCAATCCTGTTCTCGTTTATTTGGTCTGGAAAAAAAGAGAAAAAAATTAATACATAACCACTTCTGTATAAGTAATTATTAGTGGTACTGAAAAATCATACTCACATAATCAATATCCAACTGCACGCTCACTTTCTCGTTCGCCAGCGGAGTGTGTGAGGTTACGCATAGTGATAGGACACAAGGCTTCACAGCTTTCAATTGCTCCTCTGTAAATACGTCACACCATCTTTTAGGTAGGTATACATAGAACAGTTTACCCTCCGGCTGAGGACAGGCTCCGGTATCTTCCAAATCTACCACAACTGACTCCCCGAATTTCGTTTTCACAAATTTCATGTGAATTATATGATACTTTACTCCTAAAGAAAGACTTGACAAGTCTCTTTTTGGTAAAAAATTTTCAACTGTCTTCGCGTTCGCAACGATTCCTTCCATGGCGAGTACTGATGACTGCACAGGGAAACACTGGCGTATTTATTCTGTTTCCCCCGACCACGTTCCTTCCTTCTAAAGCGTCATCTCCTTCGGTCACGACCGGACGACGACACCCTACCCCGCACCCCGCACCTCTACCGCAACGGTAACGGCTACAATTTTCCTTCCTACCCCACCCCGCGTCGTCGCGGGCCACCATCAGCTTTCGGTCACGACCGGACGATGACATTCTACCCCGCACCCCCACACCGCACTCAGAGCCTCGCCACCACCCCGCACCTCGCCAACATATTTTGTTCAATTACTTTGTCTGTCGCTCCGCAACGACCGGGTTTACCCCCCCCCCACCGCGCAAAACACCAACCGCAATCGAGTCCGTCGGTCACGGTCTCCCCTACCCCGCACCCAGAGCCTCACCACCCACCCCGCACCTCGCCAACATATTTTGTTCAATTACTTTGTCTGTCGCTCCGCAACGACCGGGTTTACCCCCCACCAACCGCAATCGAGTCCGTCAGCGACAACCTAGCTTCCTACCCCGCACCCCACCCCGCGTCATCTCGGGTCACCATCTGCTTTCGGTCACGACCGGTCGTACAACCCAGCCCCCCATACCCCGCACCCTACATCCCGCGGGAGGCGACTCAACGAGCGCGCTTCGGCCAAGGTCGCCGGCATCCTGTACTCCGCACCTCGCCTACCTCTCGGTCACGGACACCGGCTGCAACCTATCTCCCTACCCCGCACCACCATCCCACACCTTTACCCCGCACCCCGCACCGCATCGGTCACGGACGTCGGCTTCCTACACCGCACTCCCCACCCCACCCCACCCACCGCAACGCGCGTCGTCGGTCACGACCGGACGACTACCTACCCCGCACCGCTGCTCCTCGCGAGGCCGATCGGTCAAGGGCGCGCGGCGACAGAGTCACCGGTTACCGGACTGTCTATATAGGGAACCGACGACGCGAAGCCGGCCTCACTCCTTTCACAATGACCGACAGCAGCAGCAGCAGCAGCAGCGGCAGCAGCAGCGAACACCGTGCTATCAATGGTAATGTAATTACTATAAAATTTATGATACTTGACAATACACTAAACACACAAACAGTATTATTAGATTACAAACACACGGTTGTTGATAAGATGTGTAGCGAAGCCGTAGCATTAAATAATTATATAAAATGGTATTTAGCAGTTCGTGTATCTTTTAAAAAATTAATAAACACCGAAAATATTTATTGTAATGCGGTATTCAGATCGCGTACAGAACTTAAGTCACAGTATGACGATATCGATGAACAGTATTCGATAGCTAGCGAGAAAATAATGGAATCCGTTGACAAATTCACGCGCGACGGAAGCGGGTGGGTCGAAAACGGTGTCGAGTCGGTGGAATTAAATATTACAAAATACAACCCTCTTGTGGGGTCGAGCTTTCTACCTACACCATCGAAATTATCAAACAGTAAGAAAGGAATTATCAATATAAAAAATGTAGACGATGAAAAGTGTTTCTTGTGGTCTGTGCTCGCTGGTATACACCCGATCGCGTGTAACCCGCATCGCGTTAGCCATTACCTTCCGTACGAAGAAGAAATAAACATGAAGGACATTCCTTATCCCGTCGCACTCAATAAGATAAAACGGTTCGAAAAATTAAACGAAAACATATCCGTTAACGTTTTTGGCTATGAAGGCGAGGTATATCCTTTACGTATCACTGAACATCGCGGTAGAAAGTACCACGTAAACCTACTGCTACTGTCCGACGCGAACACTACTCACTACTGCCTCATACGGAACCTTTCGCGTATGCTTTCGTCGTTGACAAAACGAAAGGGCACTTCGTTTTATTGCAACTACTGTCTACACAGATTTGCGGACAATAAAGATACTAACGCGGCGCGAAAACGAGTTGAAGAACACGAACGCAACTGTTCTCAGCACGGAGTACAGAAAGTAAAACTTCCTGACGAGGACGAAAAGTGGATGTATTTTAAAAACTTTTCACTTTGTCACCGCGTACCTTATACGGTATACGCTGACTTCGAATCGTTTATTGTTCCGACCACCGGTAAAAACGTGGCACATCATATACCAGCCAGTTTCTGCTATGTGATAGTTGACTGGATGGGAAACGCCGTCAAGGAACCTGTAATATACCGCGGTAAAGACGTGGTGGACACGTTCCTTCGTGTGCTTTTAGCCGACGTTCAACGACTCGATAGAAAGTTTAATAAACCGATCCAAATGACAGCGGCCGATGAACGGTCATTCCGAAACGCCACTCACTGTCATCTGTGCAAGCAGCCGTTAACGGACGACACGGTTCGAAATCATTGCCACATAACGGGTAACTATTTAGGCGCTGCTCACAATGCGTGTAATATAAATTACAAAATACCAACACACGTTCCGGTTTTTTTCCATAATTTAAGTGGCTATGACTCGCATCATTTGATGCAAGGTTTCGGAAAGTACAAGGAAGATGAAATAACGTGTATCGCTACTACAAGCGAACGTTACATCTCCGTTACACTCGGTCAGCTCCGGTTTCTCGATTCTCTGCGGTTCATGAACGCGTCACTTGAAAAACTCGTCTCCAACTTATCCGCGGATAAATTTAAAATCCTTAATCAATTTTACACGCGTAATGTTGATTTACTGTTACGTAAAGGTGTGTACCCTTACGAATACGTTACGGACGATTCAAAATTTGACGAGAGGCAGTTACCGGACCGCGTACATTTTTACAACGGGTTGACAGAGTCGGATATAGACGAAGAAGATTACGCGCACGCTCGAACGGTTTGGTCGGCTTTCGACATGCAAACGTTCGGTGATTATCATGACCTTTATTTAAAAACGGATGTACTACTGCTTGCTGATGTATTTGAAAACTTTCGAAACATGAGCCTGCAGTACTACGAACTCGATCCGTGTAACGTTTTTACCACCGCCGGTTTAGCGTGGAACGCGATGCTGAAAATGACAGGAGTCAGGTTAGAGTTACTCCGCGATATAGACGTACACCTGTACATCGAAAGAGGTATCCGTGGCGGCTTAGCAGCAATTTCTAATAGGTACGCCAAAGCCAACAACCCGTACATTCCCGATTATGACGCAAGCAAGCCGCACAACTATTTACTTTACCTCGATTGTACCAACCTGTACGGAACGGCTATGACACAGCCTTTACCACTGTCCGGTTTTCGATGGTTGGAACGTACAGTGATCGATACGTTGAACGTGCACGCGTTACGCGACGATGGTGACACCGGTTATATCCTGGAAGTCGATCTGGGGTATCCACATTACCTACACGACTTACACAGTGACTACCCTTTAGCACCTGAAAAGCGTACTATTACGGACAGTATGCTTTCACCGTACTGCTATCGCATGAAGCTGTTAAAAGACTTTGTGTGTAGTAACGGTAAGGTAGAGAAACTGATAACGTCCCTCGAGGACAAGACAAAATACATTGTTCATTACAGAACACTGAAACTCTACCTCGAACTAGGAATGGAGTTGAAAGCGATTCACCGTGTGTTAGCATTCACACAGTGCGTATGGTTGAAACCTTTCATCGATTTTAATACGGAGCGACGAAAGGAAGCCAGAAACACCTTTGAAAAAGACTTTTTTAAGTTAATGAATAACGCACCGTACGGAAAATCGTTGGAAAACGTACGAAAGCGAATCGATTTCAAGTTAGTTCCAAACGAGAAGAAACTTCACAAACTAACCGCTAACCCCAGGCTACAACATTTCTTCATCTATAACGAGGACCTGGTAGGTCTCACGATGAAAAAAACATTCATTACACTGAACCGACCTTTGTACGTTGGGTTCAGTGTATTGGATATTAGTAAGCTGATTATGTATCGGTTCCATTACGGATTCACGATGAATACGTACGGGTCACGTGCACGTCTATGTATGACGGACACTGACTCTCTGTTGTACGACATTCGCACCGACGATGTGTACAAAGACATGGAGGAGCATCTCGAACTCTTTGACACGTCGGAGTACCCTAAGGCACATCCGTGCTATAGTGAAACAAACAAGAAAAAGTTGGGTACTTTTAAAGACGAAACAAATGGAATACCGATACTTGAATTTGTCGGGTTGCGCGCAAAATGTTATTCATTCGTTACGGCAAACGATAAAGAGAAAAAGGTAGCGAAAGGTGTGCCACGTTCCGCGATAGCTACACAGTTGAAACATCAACTTTATAAACAATGTGTAAAGACCACTTCTCAAACTTATACTACGGCGCAGACTATCCAAAGCGAAAAACATAACATATACACAAGAAAGCTTACAAAATTATCGCTGTCACCATACGATGACAAACGATATGTCTTGGATGACGGTGAAACAACACTGGCGTACGGTCATTATAAACTCTGTCAACCCAGACGCGAGATAATTCAGCAAGCGAGAAAATCCGTTATAAATTATGCGTTCGATATACGTTGATATAAGACTCGCTTGCAGGAGCAACACACTGTCAGTAACGACGATGAAGTCGGTGAGGTTCAGTGAAAACGTAACGGTATATCTCGTACCAAAATTTTGCGATTCGCGTTTCGGGTGGCGATATGGAAAACGTACGCAAAACTATTGCAAAAGAATTGCACAGACCGGTGAGAAGGAACTTTCCCAGACGTGCGGTGGAGGTGAAGGGGTTACACGATCTCTACCAAGCGGATTTGGTGGAAATGATACCGCATGCCAAGTTGAACAAGGGGTACAAATATCTAATGACGGTAATAAACGCATTTAGCAAGTATGCATATGCGATTCCCTTAAAAACTGAATCGGGTGTTGAAGTAGCACATGCTCTCGAACCAATAATTGTAAAAAATAAAATGAAATACCTGCAAACGGATAAGGGGAAAGAGTACTTTAACACTACCGTACAAGCTTTACTAAAGAGATTCAACGTCAAACACTATTCAACGTATAGCGAGAAGAAAGCGTCCATCGTAGAGCGATTTAATCGTACGTTGAAAACGAACATGTACCGCGCGTTCAGCGAGCAAGGCCATTATCGGTGGTTGTCGCTTTTGCCTAAACTGGTGATGGAATACAACGACAGAGTGCATAGAACTATAGAGATGAAGCCGCGACAAGTCGACAAGAGCAACGAGCAAATTGTGTTGGAACGAATAAGAAAAAATACCGTACCGCGGAAAGTGAGCAAGAAACATAAGTTTAAAATAGGCGATCGAGTGCGTATCAGTAAATACAAAATCACATTCGCTAAAGGTTATACACCAAACTGGACGAACGAGATATATACAGTGCACAGAGTTCAGCCAACCGTACCGGTTACGTACTTGTTGAAAGATCATACGGGTGACGTTGTGGAAGGTGGGTTTTATGAACAAGAATTGAGTAAAACCAGCGTTGGTGATGTGTATCTCGTTGAGAAAATATTACAACGTAAAGGTGATCGCGTGCGAGTGCGCTGGCTCGGCTTTGACGGTAAACACGATTCGTGGATACATAAAAAAGATCTGATATAATAGCATTACCACAGTATTTAACCGAACGTAAACGAGTTAAGATGAAGATTGAACAACAATCGTTAAAGTTAAATGTTAAGAACGTAGACTCTGCTAAGTACAACGGTGAAGTTGCATATAATAAACACAGTCCACTGTTTCCAAACACAGTTCGATGTATCGTGTGCGGCGGGTCATGTAGCGGGAAGTCAAACGTTGCCTTTAACATGTTATTCGATTCAAACGGACTGCGATTTCAGAACCTGTACGTGTTCTCCAAATCGTTATTTCAACCAAAATATCGTATGTTGGAAGACGTTTTTAACGCTCTCGCTGACGAAGGAATGATGTACTTCACATACAGTGAAAACGATGAAGTACCACCTCCGCACGAAATTGTATTTAATTCAATCATGTTGTTCGATGATGTGGTATGTGAACGGCAGAATAACATACGAAAATATTTCGCTATGGGACGGCATAGCGGTGTGGACACTTTGTACCTTTGCCAAACGTATAGTCTGGTGCCAAAGCAACTGGTGCGTGATAATGCCAATTTCTTGGTTTTGTTCAGACAAGATGATCTCAATTTACGTCACGTTTACAACGATCACGTTAACACAGATATGAAATACGAAGAGTTCAAAGCGATGTGCGCCGAAGCGTGGAAGGATCGTTACGGATTCATAGTCATCAACAAGGACTCACCGATAAACGCAGGTAGATACAGAGTGGGTTTCGATCGTTTTATACATAAATAGAATAGTTTGTGCAAGAAAGTCATCAGTGTCAAGATGGATGACAAGCAATTGACACATGAAATCGATGCAATTAGCGATAACATAAGACAAAAGTATCGCGCGTTGAAACATGACATCAGAGAGAGCGATGAAGCGTTAACGAGAAAGTACAAACCTCTTTTGGAACCGTTAACCCAGATTTCGGAAAAGTTGAATGACTCCAGTGATAAAATAAAACAAAAAATAAAAGTTGAAGATGAAGATACGAAGGCAGCTGTTGAGACGAAAACACCATCACAACCTCGTTTCCTCAGAACGGAAGTGTTGGCACAAACGCCTGATGTCGAAACACCGAACGTAACTCTTGAAGAGTTTTTAACAACACCCGAAGGTCGACACGAAGCACAAGAATACGTTGAACAATCTGTCGAAGGTCCGCTCGCGAGGAAATACTTACTGCTCGCGTTGTCTGATGATCGAGATAAGAAGATGGATCATACGTACGGTGTTCGTAACGTTGAAGACAAATGGATGGTAGGCAATTCGGTGTTGGAGATCAATCAAGACGATAGCTTCTACATAGCTGGAAAACGATACAGAGGCACACCGGGCCTCTACGAACTTATGTTTATGAAAGAACCCGACAAGAGCGTCTACGATGAAAACGATTTAGCAGCGTACAAGTCTATACTGTCGGACACTAACGCTTATAAACGTTATTATTTACCCGGTGCTAAAGTAAATACAAACAAAGGTTTAAAGTACAGAGAGATAATCGCTCGATTGTTTCCACCACGCAGCGGACGTGGTATCGATTACGTACACTGGAACGATCCCAACGAACTGGTTGAACGGTTAAGACTGCTGGTAAGTTCAAAACGCGTCGGTCACACCGGACACGACAACGAAATCATCTCAGTAGTAGAGGAATTACGTGAAGCCAACATTATCGTATAAATTTTATGAACGTCGGTGTAACAACTCATTGACGTCAACACTGTCAACATGTGCGGGTTAGATTTGACACCTGACTTTGAAGTCGAAAACGAGAGACTGAAAACCTTTACATCATGGCCTGTGCATTTCATCAGTCCGACCGCTATGGTTGCCGCAGGCTTTCATTACACAAATGAAATTGACAGGGTTCGATGTTAATTTTGCGGTATAGAAATCTTTCGTTGGAAAGAGGGTGACGATCCGATTGTGTTACACACGCGATGGTCACCACAGTGTCGTTACTTAAAACGGTTAGCACATCATTTGTAGCGTGCAGTCGTACAATGGTTGTGGACAAGTTCGGGAGACATCAAAGCGCCGTGAGCGTGCGACGAGAAACAAAAAGACAATTACGCGATACTGTAGGATTTAAGATTACGAATGATGGGCATATAGATGTTGAAAACAAAAAGATCCGCAATCTGAACGAACCGGATGCAGCAAAGGATGCTGTATCCCTGAGTTATATGCAAACACATTGTCTGCTACTCGATGATGAACGTAAAAGCGTGGACGTTAAAGGGTGTAGATTGAAAAATGTTGATACTCCTGTAGACGTTAAAGACGTAGTCAACAAATATTACGTTGATGACAACTGTATACAACACTCGAGTCAAGAGAGAGGTGAGGTCATCGATGCACGAGATCGATGGGTAATCAACGTTCGAAGTCCGGAACAAGCGACCGATGCGGTCAACAAAAACTACGTAGACTCGAATGTCATTAAAAAAGTATCGAATAGCTATTTGTTTGGACAGAGCTGGTTGTCGGGAGTGAGTTCACCGATTTTTGCAGATGACGCGGTTAACGTAAAATACATGTTGCAGAACACCGTTAGCTTGGGCGAAGATGGTGTTTTCAAAGCAGCGGAAAAGAGAATAACAGACGTAGCGGATGGTTTTGCGGAGAGCGATGCTGTTAACTTACAACAATTAAATGACGTGAGACGATACGTAAAGAGCGAGATGTATAAAGTCGTTAAAACATTTCAGTATCAACTGGATTACTACTTATTGAAATTGTCTAAGCCACGTAGTTCAGAAGACGAGTGGACACTCGACACGAAGGAAATAAAAAGGTTAATAGATGAATACGATAAAAACACAGAAGAGAAAGACTGGAGATCGGTTTACGATGTACAACAACGTTAGGAGGAAAAAGGGGTGGGGCGTCGGAAACGTGCTTAAAAACGTTGTACCGTCCGTTGTTTCGTCAGTTATCAATCGAGCGGTGGACGCACTACCTGTCGAATTACATCTGCCGGGTTACAGATTCTGTGGACCGGGCACGAAACTCGAAGAAAGATTAGCGCGTGGTGATCGCGGAATCAACCAATTAGACGAAGCCTGTCGCGAACACGACATCGCTTACGCTCAATACAAAGACAACGAAAGTAGACGTATTGCAGATCGTAAACTCGCGGAAAAAGCGTGGGGACGGGTAAAGGCGTTGGATTCGGGTATCAGCGAACGAGCTTATGCGACAGCAGTTGCAGCGGCCATGAAAGCAAAATCAGCAATAGGAAGCGGCCGACGTCGTAAAAATAAAAAGAATGTGAGTAGTCGTGGTCGTGGTGCTGGTGGTGGGATGAAAAAGAGGAGGAAGAGAACTGTCCGAACCGTTAGGAAAAAGAAGAGAACTGCGTCCGGATTGTATCTACGTCCGTACCGAAAAAACTAATTCACATACCGCTCCGCCCGTTGTCCGAAGATGAATTACGTGTATACGCAAAAAAGCTAAACATACCGTATTTTAGAGGTGTTTACATGCGTAACGCATTACCGGATACAGCGCCGTGGAAGAACGAAAGCGTCATCGTAAATTTGGACGACGAGAGCGGACCGGGAACCCACTGGGTATGTTACAAGAAGCGTGGAAATCGAGTACACTATTTTGACGGGTTCGGTAATTTACGTCCACCTCTCGAGCTGATGCAATATTTTGGTGATACAGCCGACGTTCGTTACAACTATGAACGGAAGCAACCTCCTCACACGGTCATCTGCGGTCATTTATGTTTAGACTTTTTATCGTCTTCTGATCAGTAAACTTCAGCATGTCGTCGCTAACGGTCACCGTGACGGGTACCGACGCTGCGAATCTCGTGTGTAACTTTTTCCCACCTCTCGAGTTATACGGTGAATGGTACGTTGGACTATTGGATTTTACATCGTATAATTCAATACCAAACGTTACTGAAGGAAAAAATAATGCATTTCCAGTAAAAATTTCCAAGGATCAGTGGTCCGTCATCAAGTTGCCTACCGGCACCTATGAAATCAGTGATATCGAAACGTATCTGCAGAAACAGTTAGGCGAGAGAACAATCAGTTTACGTCCAAACAACAACACATTAAAGTGTGAAATTTACTGTAAGCATGTCATCGACTTTTCGCATACACCGAATACCATTGCAAGTATGTTAGGATTCAAGGAGAATCAGCAGCTGGAAGCGTATAAAACACACGAGTCGAACGTACCCGTTGACATAATCAAAGTTAACACCGTTCACGTACGGAGTAATATCGTACAGGGTGCGTACAAGGACGGTCAGGAACAGCACACGTTGCATTCGTTTTATCCGACCGTGGCACCAGGTTTCAAAATAGTTGAAACACCGACAAACGTAATATACTTACCGGTAAACGTACAACGCGTTGACAACATCATATTGTCTCTCGTTGATCAGGACGGGGATTTAGTTGATTTTCGCGGTGAAGTTATCACGATACGACTGCATCTGAAAATATGGGATTGTATTTCGGACAAACGTCACCTGTAAAAAGGGAGTGTGTACGAAAGAAACATGGTAGTCGGTGTTCAACGTTGAAGCGATTGACATCAAGGAACAAGCGTTTCTTACTTTCACTTGGATTCAAATTATACGATTAAAATAATGTCGGGTGAAATTCTAGCTATCGAACGAGGAGCGGCTTTCGATAACAGAATCGTTGAGTTCGAATATCGTACGCACGCACCGTATGCTTCCACCCGATACGGTAACAACGATGAAATACGTATACCCATCCAACAACAGGATGTTTTCACTTTACCGGCGGAGAGTTTTCTGTACATCGAAGGAACATTGACCAAGGTTAACGCTACCGACACAGCGTTGAACGTGAAATTAATCAACAATGCAATGGCTTTCTTGTTTGAGGAGATCCGTTACGAAGTGTGCGGTGTGGAAGTGGATCGTACAAAAAACGTTGGAATTACGAGCACTGTGAAATTGTTACTATCGAGCAATGAGCATGAAAGAAAGCATCTAATCAATGCAGGATGGGTGACGACAACCGACGAGTCGTTGACAGTACACGAGAGTACCGGTGATTTTACGTTTTGTCTTCCGTTGAAAATGCTACTCGGTTTCAACGAAGACTATACACGCATCATGCTGAACGTTAAGCAAGAATTGATTCTGTTGCGTACCTCTACCGATCAGAACGCAATGGTGCTAAAAGAATCGGGTGCAACTGCAAACGGTAATCTCGTAATAAACAAAGTACACTGGAAGATGCCCTATGTGCGCGTGTCAAACAAGTACCGAATACCGCTATTGGAGCACATCGAGGAGGATCATGAACTAGTGATGCCGTTCCGCAGTTGGGAATTGCACGAGTATCCCGTTCTACCGACGACAAATCGACATTCGTGGACCTTGAAGACATCGTCACAGTTGGAAAAACCTCGGTATGTAATATTAATATTTCAGACGGATAGGAAGAACAATATAGCGAAAAACGCGTCGGAATTTGATCACTGCAATTTAACGAATGTCAAGCTTTTTCTGAACGATAAATACTATCCGTACGATAACCTGAACCAGGATATCGATAAAAAACGTTACGCCCTGTTCTACGACATGTATACACGTTTCCAAACATCATACTACGACCGTCGCAACAGAGCACCTCTTTTGACACCTAATGAATTTATAACGAAAGCACCGTTGTTTGTCATCGATTGTTCCAGACAAGAAGAACCAATCAAGTCGTCTGCCGTTGATGTGCGTTTAGAATTTGAATCCAGTAACAATTTTCCAGATAAAACCACCGCTTACGCTTTGATTATACACGATAGGATAGTACAGTACACAGCGTTGTCGAATACTGTTCATCGTTTGTCATAAAAAAACTTGTTCTCCCCTCTACTAGTTTATAAAGATAGGTATTAGCGATCTCTACATAACAACAACCTCAGTCCTTTTCAACGATGGAAGGTGACTGTGACAGCAGCAGCAGCAGCCATTGTGAGTATAACGTTTACTTGTCTCTTGCATATCCAATCAACTCGTACTCTAAGTTCGTTACCGTCGGACTGTATAAAGAACTCAACTATGAACCGGGTGTTTTGTTTACAAACGGAAAAAAGAAACGTATATTACTTGACTTTTCTGAGTGGAATTACTTGTTGATCTTTCGTGAACAGTTACTATCCAGTATGTTATTGTACGAAGAAGGTGAAAACCGTGAAAAGAAGAAGAGTGTGATGATCAGTCGTAACTTTGGGAAAACGTTTGTTCGGATTAAAGGTAGTAAGACCGAAAAATTTGTTTTCACAGAACCCGAGTGGATCCGTTTTGGTTGTTTATTAACAGTACTAAAGAAATATCTTGTTCGCTTGTTTTATGATCAAGATCACTTCAAGTCGTACATTAATCAGGTAGTAGCCAAGGGGTGCTATGTACCACCATCCTTCTTTTTCCCCTCGTTTTTTCGATTGGAAAGCAGTCGTCACGACCAACAGCTAACATTTGATCGTCTTTACGATGAACTGGTATTGGAAGGAAAAGTAGAGGGGGAATTTGAAAAAATTAACGTACACGATGCGGACATGTGTCACTCGGAAAAATAAACTTGAATAGGACGGTTATTGCCGAGTTTGAAGCGTTTCGCGGTGACAAAAATGAATATGTAATCAAAGAGTTCGTTACAGTTGATATAACAACCGGACGTTTTGTTATCGTGTTGTTCGCTCCACCATACGAAAGTGCACGACGGCACCAGAAATTCCGAAAAATCAATGACTGGTTGGAAACACATTATCACAGGATACGATGGAACGATGGTAATGTACCGTACAAGAATATGGTACGCATCGTTGCAGACATTTTTTCAGATTATCCTGTTGTCTATACAAAAGGGTTTGAGAAGGCAAATTTCTTACGACAGTTGTATCATCATGGTGAGGTGATTGACTTAAACGATATTCAAGCACCTGTAGTTCCTAGATCCTTTGTACCCATCATACAATGTCCTGTTCCTCATCGTCAACCCGTTACCACTCCCCCCTTACACTGTGCATTACGCAAAGCTTTGTTTTATGCAGAATGGTTGCGGCAACGAAATAAAATATAGTCGGTTGTGAACATGTTTTCATCATGGTGTTAGTGTGAATGCTACGTGACAGAAATGTCCATAAACGTAGAATTAGGTACCGTAGTGTGTGCGTGAGTGTTAACCTTGACTACGTCACTGTCGCGGTAGAAATACTCATAAACGTAGTCCTGGTAGTTCGAGACGGGTCACTGGCACGGTAGATATACCTGTAAACTCGTCAAGAACCAGTATGGGTGTGAAAATTACTCATTACGGTACAGCAAATGTGAATACGCATCATGTATGAACAACATATTCACCCGATTAAAAAAATAAATAAAAAAGTAAATAAAAAAATATGTACTGCTTTTACACATTGGCTTAGCATTGCATAATGTATCTTTATTATTATCTACCACTGTACTAGTCAATAGTACAGCGATAGATAACGTGGAGTAGGCCTGCTTTACGAATCTGTAAAGTTGGGGAAACCACGTTAAAAAAAAGCGTAGCAGGCTCTCATTCGCCTCCCTCAGGCTGCTAGGAAGAGGATGAGAGGTAAAAAAATAAAAGTATAACGAAATGTTTATTTATTTAATAATAAATAAACTTATATTGTGCTTTTATGATTTTACACATAGGACGACAGTAGATATCACTCGTCCACCTCATGGTTACAAGTAAGAGATGAGAAGTATAAGTACAGAAATAATTACAGTTAAGCGATAACGGCCCCTTGGTGTAGTGGATGCACGCCGGTTTGGTGTACCGGAGGTCCCGGGTTCAAATCCCGGAGGGGCCGTAATTTATTTTTATGTAAAAATTAATATCCAATGACATACCATTGTTACAGTTGAACACATGCGTCATGTGGTCGTACATT
Source organism: Magicicada septendecula (assembly GCA_034769895.1). Lineage (NCBI taxonomy): Eukaryota > Metazoa > Arthropoda > Insecta > Hemiptera > Cicadidae > Magicicada > Magicicada septendecula. The sequence continues at coordinate 26,636,266 of CM068368.1, read as the reverse complement.
CCGGTGTTAAAATTTCGGACACCAAAAATTTCGGGTAACCCCATCCGTTGATTTAAACATTTCGGGTACTAAATTTCAGACACCGAAAATTTCGGGTACCCCCATCCGTTGATTTAAACATTTCAGACATCACGCCCTCTACGTCGTCGTCATGTGGGCGTACCCACAAATTTCGGGTACCCCCATCCGTTGTTTTAATCATTTAGGGTACCAAAATTCTGACATTAAAAAAATTTCGAGAGAGAACGATTATTTTGTTACATCAAAATAAACCAGAACGCGGAAGTGTTCTAACATTCGGACACCAGCTGCCAGGGCCTCTGTCATGAACTGGAACCCGGTTAGGGCGTACCCACAAATTTCGGGTACCCCCATCCGTTGATTTAAACATTTCGGGTAACGGTACCCGATACCCCCAAAATTTCGAGTAACGGTACCCGATGACATAGCCTCTGCGCGTCCGGGCAACCGCCGAGTTCCGGGTACCCCCATCCGCTACACATTGTTTTCGGCTACCAAATTTTGAACATGCAGAAACCACGGCCTTCGTGACGTCTTGAAACAGGTTTTAGCCATGCGGACGCCAGCGACTTGAGCCTCTGTATGACGTCATGAACTGGAACACGGTAGTGTTTCAGTCACACATACACACACATACACACACACACACAAAACAGTGACGTCACATGGACAGCTCGGACACCAGCTGCCAGTGCCTCTATGACGTCATGAACTGGAACCCGGTAGTGTTTTCGTTCGGAACCCGGAAGTGTTTTCGAACACTCACTTTCCCTCTACTGATGAGTGCCACGAGTCGAGAATGAAGAGACGGGATGAAACGAATAAGAAAAGGGAAGAGGAGCATCAAAAATGGATTAAGGAGATAAGAGAGAACAGATTAACAAGGGAAGAGGAGCATCAAAAATGGATTAAAGAAAGAAGAGAGGACAGATTAAAAAAGGAAGAATTAAGAAAGGAGAAGACCGAAGAAATAAAAAATGATAGCCAACCAGAACCAGAAGAAGTAATAAATGATAAAACGCAGGAAGATAGCCAACCAGAACCAGAAGAAGTAATAAATGATAAAACGCAGGAAGATAGCCAACCAGAACCAGAAGAAGTAGTAAATGACAAAACGCAGGAACAAGTAATGGTGGTACCTGAAATTGAAACTAACCGAAACCAGGAAAATATTAAACCAAGGAAAAGGAGAATGTATCCAAGAAATGTAATAAAAACGAAGGAAGAGTTGGAGATGATGAAACATGGGTTAATTGATGGCAATAATATCCCAATTACCTATGACAAAGACATCATGAATTCTATGAATTATAGAAGGAGAATCGAAGTAATTTCAGAAATAATTTACCACAAGACAGTAGTTTATCACTGGGAAAGGACCAGAGGTAAACAGAATACAACATGTGGACCAGATCAATTTCAGCGCAAGACTGGACAGTGGATTTCAGAAAGATGGAAATGTGATATCGTACCAGACTGTAATGACGGCACAGATGAATCACCAGAATGTATTCCATTAGCGTGCCATCTAGGACAGTTCCAGGGTACGGTTAGACTAAAATATATTCCTTCAGAGTGGATATGTGATGGTAAACCAGCTTATGGTGTTTCAGATAAACAAATAATAAGTGATAACCCAGATGAAGATCCTCACATATATTTGTCAGGTAATACTAAACATGGACCACAAAAGTATTGGTGTATACAATATGATGATAGAGGGAACCAGCCCAGTAATTACGACGGCCCTAACAACCAGCCGCGTAATAACCAGTGTATCGGTAATTCTAACGGCGTTAGGGATAACAACCCCTATCCATACAATAGAAACAATTTATACCAACATAATAATGTCCCATACAGTCAGAGAAATCCATATCCCAACAATAATGGTAACAGACCTTACCAACCTAACCGAAATTACTATCATGATAAATTTAGTAATAACAATAATAACAGTAATAATAACCGAGTGTCGCGCTCTAGGGTAAATTTTATAAGAGCAACTGAAATGATGGACCCTGGTTGACACAGATACCAAACACCATCAAGAAAAGGGACGGAGATCATGATAACCGACAACGGCGAAAAACAATGTTGAAGGAGACGAAATAAATATCATTGAAAGGAAATGATACGAAGAATAAACATAGAAACAAAACTGGGTTTTATGAATGAAGACTATTTAAGAAAATGCACATTATAAATAAATAAGAATATGAGCAATGGAACGACATAAAGAAAATCGTCCATCTTCCTGGGTATATAAAAGAAAAGGCATTTATAAGGAAAGAAAAAGAGAAGATCAACTTACAAAAGTATAAATAATATGGGCCAGTGTAGAGTACAGTATAACCCCATATGTTGTGATAAATGATAAACATAACAATACATATGAGTTGAAGGAAATCGTTTCAGGAAAAATCAAAGGAGTGTACAATCAAGCTTCTATGAAGAAATATTATGAAGAATGAGTTGTGAGATTTAGAATTTTGAATTTTTATTATTTATAAAAATTCAAAAATAATGTAAGTACATCTTACAACCTAATATATTGAGAAGAACATTTTGGAGAATTATAAAAAGAAGGAATTTAGAATTTTTAATTATAAAAATTTTAAAATAATGTAAGTAAATCTTACAACCTAATATTTTGAAAAGAACATTCTGGAGAATTATAAGACGAAGGAATTTAGAATTTTTAATTTTAAAAATTCAAAAATAATGTAAGTACATCTTACAACCTAATATTTTGAGAAGAACATTTTGGAGAATTATAAGAAGAAGGAATTTAGAATTTATATTTTGAAAAAATTCAAAAATATGTAAGAACAACTTACAACCTAATAATTTTGGAACAAACTTTATGGAAGAAAGGAAAAGAAAGACTTTTGAATTGAAATATAATTATAAAAATTTTAAATTGAGTAAGTACATCTTACTACAACCTGATAATTTAGAACAAAACTTTATGGAAGAAAGAGAAAGAGAGAGAATTTTGAACTTAATTTTACAAAAAATTTAAAAATGAAGTAAGACCAACTTACTATAACTAAGTTTATGAGAAAAACTTTATGGTAAATAATTAAGAAGAATTTGATTTTGGAAAAATACCAAAACATTCAGAAATAATAGTAAGATAACAGTACTATAAACAATTCTGAATGAAACAATTCTGGGAATAAATGAATTAAACAGAATTTGAATGTTGATAGAACGTCAGAACTTTGAAACAAGATAAGATCAACATATTACAAGGAGTTATGAGAAATATTTTTCAATTAATTAAAAAGAATAGTTTGAATTTTACATTAAAACTAACCAAGTTCCAAAAAAATAATTATGTGTCAATTATGATTGAATTGAGAAGAAAATAAAGTGGTTAATTCAGAAAAGAGAATTAACGTTAATCCAGAATAAATGCTAGATATTCACAATAACATTTGAAGGAGTAGAGAAGAATAACAAAAAAGAGTGTAATATGCCAGAGAAGGAAAAAATTTGGAAGCAAAGAGACTAATTACCTATGAAACGATAATGAAAACAGTTAATTAAGAGCGAAGAAGAACAACTCATACCAAACAGATGGAGAAGATGATTTTGAACCAATGATAATAATAAGACCTATTTGAAATGCAAAGAGAAGAAATACCACATGAAATATGATATAAATGAATTAATGTTAATGAATGCGAAGGTGGATTAATAACTTTCTAAGAGAAAGGAAAGAACCAAAATGTTTAAATAAAATGATCAATATAACAACCTGTATATCTAATGTAAAGATACAATGTTAAAAAATTAAATATAATATATTAAGACCATTCAAATAATGAATAAGAAAGACTATATATAAAGACCATGCTAATACTATGAATAACCAGAAGAAAGTATAAAGAGAATTCAGATGGAGAAGAAAGAGAGTTACACTGTAAACAGTAACCAGAATTATTAAAAGAAAGGTTTTCAACCATAATTAAAATAAATATATCAGACAAGTTAAGAGTTTTGAAAAAATATATATATAATGAGTATAATAATGATTATGAAGATTTATTAAGATAGAAAATGTGAGATAATCTGAGAGACTACGAAGTGGAGAATCCAAAGATATTTTTATTAGTCGAAAATGAGACTACTTTTTATTTATTTATTCGATGACTGACTGAAGATAATTCCAGCAGCATTATGTTTTTTGAGCAGGGATGGATATGCCCCTGTACTCAATTTATAGAAGTGGTGTATGGCCAGCAGAGAAGTAGCGTACAGTGCCCCTCTGATCTGCCCCAGCCCACGTGATAGGGAATGTTAGGGAATTAATATCCCAAGGATACAACACGAAGTTGATATAGAAAGAAAATGTATTACAATAATAATATATCTCAGAAGACACTAACTATCCGAAAAGGATCAGTAGTAAAACAAATAATTATATATATAAAATTAATTAAACTCTAATTATAAAAAAGTCGATATAAAGATGGAGAAGAAAATGAATTATAAGAAATCATGAAATTATCATAAGAAATTATTTCATCCATAAACATGTCTGAAATAATTACTTCTGGAGGAGAGCAATCTGTAGCGTGACAGATGTATGCATAATATTGAATGGCAATTGATCATTAGAATAATGAAGTTATAATATTTAAATTTGGAAGAAAGCACTAAGTTTAATATAAAAAGATTAATTCATAGCAACTGTGGAAAGAAATCATTATTATAAAGAAAATACAAGTTAAAATAAAAGGAGTTACTAGTGATGAGTCATCCAAGACCAGTCTCATAACCAAAGGTTTTCAAGGTATAACCCAGGAAGGTAAAATAGTAAATAACAAAGCAGTACACAATATGACCAAACCCACAACGAGGAAGAATAAATAGAAGAGAAACCCTAAAATAAGCCAAGATCAACCAATACAGGTTGTGTATTTCTGTAATAAAGAAGAAGATGGAGAAGATCCCAAGAAACCTGATGGCAACAAGAAGAATATGGAGAAGATACCAGTCCCAGAAGGCAGGAGAAAAGAAGACTGAAGAAAGAAGAAGAGGGCAGCATCCTGAAGAAGATGTCATGCTCTTATAAAAGACACCCAAATCCCTATATCCCCAAAATAAATATCTAAAAATAAAAGTATAACGAAATAAAAACCACATGTATATAAATTTAAGAGAGAGGAGTGTATAAAGTAAAAGTTTCCTGTGAACTAAGATGAAACAATAATATAGTACCCATGGAACAAATCTCCATTGAAAAAACGCTAACCAATTTATTATGTTGATAAGACTATACGACCATTTAGCATTAACATAATATATAAGTGCAAAGTGAACCAGTGATAGTTTTGGGTATTATAAAAAATGAACCTTGTGTTTCATTCTTGGCAATCACAAACATTGGATGCAATGAAATATGCATTTTTCAATGACTTAAAATATGTACTGTGACAATATGTTGTTCATAAGACATGAATCTGTTTAAAATAACATTTTGTTTTACATGAAAAAAGGAAAACAGAGTTCATAATACCTTTTGAACAATTAATACTATTTGTTTGTTAATGACAGGGTACAATTCCCCAAAGACAATGTAAAAGACAGTATAAAAACTGTAGAATCCTACTTATAATAATAGTTAGAAATAAGAATATAAATATAAGGTTTTTTTATGTATATAGTACAAGAATGTTTAAAAATGTATTAGATATAAGGCCATTTGTTTGGGTCTGAAACAACTAACATCAGAACTATAAAAATAGTTACTACTTGTAAATAGTAGAGAGTAATTAAGATGTTAGTTAGTAAAAAACCTTTTTTGTAAGCCATATTTCCATGTTTAGAAATAAGGATTGTGTTGCAAAATGTCTGACTTGAAGACAACCATTTATTTAAAAAAAAAAAAATATTCTTTATTTGTTTTAACTATTGTTTGTATTGTAACCAATACTAATTGTTTTTGTGTAATTTAAAAACATGTTTAATTTATAATACTATTTGTAAACGTCAGAGAGGGTATCACACATCATATATTGTTTGTAAATTATTTTGTAAGAAAAATTGTTAAAAAATCATAGGCCAAAAGAATGGAAACCAAACTTCATCAAAACAGAGAAATTGCTCAATTAAATGCAAATAAACAAAAGGGGTTTAGACAAAATAAATGAGATCATGCCATATAATTGCACATACCATTTAGAGAGATTTTAATAAATTATATTCAGAATTATGAATAAAAATAAAAATGACTAAACTCAGAAATTTAGACATGGGAGTCATATATTTCAGAATAATGTTTCAGAATACAACTAATTCAATTAATTACCAGAAAATAAGGGAATAGGAACCTTTTAATACAATATAGAATTATTAATATTAAATATAACTGATAAAATGGCTGAATTTATATAATGACAGGAAGTAAATTTTAATGTTTTGACTTCCAAACAGTTTGTATACCAAACTGAAAGTAAAATTACTATTTTTTGGACAGAAAACACTATAAAATGGCATTATTTAATCTGAAAATAACCAGAATGAACTGAAAGATTAATTTAAATCAAATCTAGTGAATAAAATTGACAAATAACCAAAGTTTAGGCATTCATATAGTGAAAATATAAAATTGCACACAGGATGTGAAAAAATATTTGAACAATGTTAAGGATAATATTATATGGGCTAAGAGTTTAATTGAAACTGGAGGAAACAGTTAGTTAATTATTGGTTTTTGAACGGTTAACATGACATACGTTTGGTAGCGTGCATAACCTAACCTATAATAGACATACCAAGCGAATGTATAGTACGTTATTGTGAAATCGCGAGTGACTTGTGGAATACTTCTAAAAACTATCATATTATAACAGAAACAATCAAGAAACACTCCATAAACACAGAACAATACATATCTACTCTGAAAAACACCACAAAACACTAGAAAACTGTGTAATACATTAACCCAAATTAGTGATGGAATCGGGGAAAGTGTTTGAACTAATAATTATACGGATACACTAAATACAACTCAGAAACAGTACACTAGACACTACACAACATTTTACAAGAGATTCGCAGACATCAGAACAGGAATACTACAGGAAAATCTTTTATTTGGAACGTCCAATATACGAATAACATCTCACTAACTTCACGGCAGCCATTTGCAATATTGGTTATCATTGCCAGAACCCCGCCTTCTAGTTCGACACAGCTGTTGGGTGAAAACAATTATTATATTTACAATTTATTATTCAATGTCTGTGTTTATTAATAACTATTAATTTGATTGTAACGTTATACTTTTTAAATATTAGCCCGATTTCTCTGACTTTGGTAATAACTGGCTGTTTAAAGAACCCTATTTAATTTTTATATCATATACTTGTAACTTTTTTCGACATCCTGAGAATCGATACTAATCGATAAGAGTCAATATTGCTATTACTTAATAAAATATTAATACTTTTCAATACTTAATAGTTCTTTATTTCTTCAATAATACTAATTACCAATAATATAATTCTAATTGATAATCTACAAGAACTTTACCACCCGTAAGTGAAGATAACCTAAAAAATAAAAAGGTAAACAAGTATCGATTGGTTTACAGACAGTCTTATGAGTGGTGATAGCTTATTTAAAATATACTAAAACTTTAATAAAAATTTTCAGAAGAGCATTACACTGTTTAAAACTTCACAGCCCTATATTAATTAATTGATCCTAATTAATTAATTAATAAAATTAAAAATAATTTTTTTTAATTATTTTTTTTTATAAACATAATTTTTTTTAAATTTCCTTCAAAACAATAAATTTTGTTTTGAAACTTTCGGCGAAGCCGAACATATATATTCCTTCATCAACTTTACGCTACTCGACCAGTCTTGCTACCATTGGGACTGGACCAGCTGGGAAACTTAAGGAAGTGTTTCAGGCCAGTAAGACGTCGAGAGCCACACCAATTAAACACCAATTAAACATATTACATTGGACTTGATTACATTGGAGTCTAACATACTTCGCAATCTCTTATTATCACCAACAACATTCTTTTTATATTTATTACAAATTGGCGCACAACTTTAGGGGCTTTAATTAGCGATTGGAAGGCCAATACATTCTGCCCAATCACTAGTTGGAGCTAGGCAACAGCTACAAAGTCAGAGAAAGACAATAAAAAGGAGAACAACGACAAGCAATGGCAGAACTTGCACGAGATGGGAAGTGGGACAAGATGATAGAAATGATGGAGAAAATAATGAAAAGGATGGAAGAGAAAATAGACGAAAATTGTAAGGAATTGAAAGAAGAATTAGGTATGAAACTGGATGATTGGGGTGAAGAGGAGAGCAACCAATCCTTGGAAAAAGAATTGGGTGACCAACTGGACAATATCAATAAGAAGCCGGAAGAGGACATCAAGGAAAATAAAATGGACAAAAATAATAAGAAATTGGACTCTACAAAGGAAGACTTGAGTAAGAAAATGGATGAGTGCCACGAGTCGGTAATGAAGAAACTGGATGAGTGCCACGAGTCGAGAATGAAGAGACGGGATGAAACGAATAAGAAAAGGGAAGAGGAGCATCAAAAATGGATTAAGGAGATAAGAGAGAACAGATTAACAAGGGAAGAGGAGCATCAAAAATGGATTAAAGAAAGAAGAGAGGACAGATTAAAAAAGGAAGAATTAAGAAAGGAGAAGACCGAAGAAATAAAAAATGATAGCCAACCAGAACCAGAAGAAGTAATAAATGATAAAACGCAGGAAGATAGCCAACCAGAACCAGAAGAAGTAATAAATGATAAAACGCAGGAAGATAGCCAACCAGAACCAGAAGAAGTAGTAAATGACAAAACGCAGGAACAAGTAATGGTGGTACCTGAAATTGAAACTAACCGAAACCAGGAAAATATTAAACCAAGGAAAAGGAGAATGTATCCAAGAAATGTAATAAAAACGAAGGAAGAGTTGGAGATGATGAAACATGGGTTAATTGATGGCAATAATATCCCAATTACCTATGACAAAGACATCATGAATTCTATGAATTATAGAAGGAGAATCGAAGTAATTTCAGAAATAATTTACCACAAGACAGTAGTTTATCACTGGGAAAGGACCAGAGGTAAACAGAATACAACATGTGGACCAGATCAATTTCAGCGCAAGACTGGACAGTGGATTTCAGAAAGATGGAAATGTGATATCGTACCAGACTGTAATGACGGCACAGATGAATCACCAGAATGTATTCCATTAGCGTGCCATCTAGGACAGTTCCAGGGTACGGTTAGACTAAAATATATTCCTTCAGAGTGGATATGTGATGGTAAACCAGCTTATGGTGTTTCAGATAAACAAATAATAAGTGATAACCCAGATGAAGATCCTCACATATATTTGTCAGGTAATACTAAACATGGACCACAAAAGTATTGGTGTATACAATATGATGATAGAGGGAACCAGCCCAGTAATTACGACGGCCCTAACAACCAGCCGCGTAATAACCAGTGTATCGGTAATTCTAACGGCGTTAGGGATAACAACCCCTATCCATACAATAGAAACAATTTATACCAACATAATAATGTCCCATACAGTCAGAGAAATCCATATCCCAACAATAATGGTAACAGACCTTACCAACCTAACCGAAATTACTATCATGATAAATTTAGTAATAACAATAATAACAGTAATAATAACCGAGTGTCGCGCTCTAGGGTAAATTTTATAAGAGCAACTGAAATGATGGACCCTGGTTGACACAGATACCAAACACCATCAAGAAAAGGGACGGAGATCATGATAACCGACAACGGCGAAAAACAATGTTGAAGGAGACGAAATAAATATCATTGAAAGGAAATGATACGAAGAATAAACATAGAAACAAAACTGGGCTTTATGAATGAAGACTATTTAAGAAAATGCACATTATAAATAAATAAGAATATGAGCAATGGAACGACATAAAGAAAATCGTCCATCTTCCTGGGTATATAAAAGAAAAGGCATTTATAAGGAAAGAAAAAGAGAAGATCAACTTACAAAAGTATAAATAATATGGGCCAGTGTAGAGTACAATATAACCCCATATGTTGTGATAAATGATAAACATAACAATACATATGAGTTGAAGGAAATCGTTTCAGGAAAAATCAAAGGAGTGTACAATCAAGCTTCTATGAAGAAATATTATGAAGAATGAGTTGTGAGATTTAGAATTTTGAATTTTTATTATTTATAAAAATTCAAAAATAATGTAAGTACATCTTACAACCTAATATATTGAGAAGAACATTTTGGAGAATTATAAAAAGAAGGAATTTAGAATTTTTAATTATAAAAATTTTAAAATAATGTAAGTACATCTTACAACCTAATATTTTGAAAAGAACATTCTGGAGAATTATAAGACGAAGGAATTTAGAATTTTTAATTTTAAAAATTCAAAAATAATGTAAGTACATCTTACAACCTAATATTTTGAGAAGAACATTTTGGAGAATTATAAGAAGAAGGAATTTAGAATTTATATTTTGAAAAAATTCAAAAATATGTAAGAACAACTTACAACCTAATAATTTTGGAACAAACTTTATGGAAGAAAGGAAAAGAAAGACTTTTGAATTGAAATATAATTATAAAAATTTTAAATTGAGTAAGTACATCTTACTACAACCTGATAATTTAGAACAAAACTTTATGGAAGAAAGAGAAAAAGAGAGAATTTTGAACTTAATTTTACAAAAAATTTAAAAATGAAGTAAGACCAACTTACTATAACTAAGTTTATGAGAAAAACTTTATGGTAAATAATTAAGAAGAATTTGATTTTGGAAAAATACCAAAACATTCAGAAATAATAGTAAGATAACAGTACTATAAACAATTCTGAATGAAACAATTCTGGGAATAAATGAATTAAACAGAATTTGAATGTTGATAGAACGTCAGAACTTTGAAACAAGATAAGATCAACATATTACAAGGAGTTATGAGAAATATTTTTCAATTAATTAAAAAGAATAGTTTGAATTTTACATTAAAACTAACCAAGTTCCAAAAAAATAATTATGTGTCAATTATGATTGAATTGAGAAGAAAATAAAGTGGTTAATTCAGAAAAGAGAATTAACGTTAATCCAGAATAAATGCTAGATATTCACAATAACATTTGAAGGAGTAGAGAAGAATAACAAAAAAGAGTGTAATATGCCAGAGAAGGAAAAAATTTGGAAGCAAAGAGACTAATTACCTATGAAACGATAATGAAAACAGTTAATTAAGAGCGAAGAAGAACAACTCATACCAAACAGATGGAGAAGATGATTTTGAACCAATGATAATAATAAGACCTATTTGAAATGCAAAGAGAAGAAATACCACATGAAATATGATATAAATGAATTAATGTTAATGAATGCGAAGGTGGATTAATAACTTTCTAAGAGAAAGGAAAGAACCAAAATGTTTAAATAAAATGATCAATATAACAACCTGTATATCTAATGTAAAGATACAATGTTAAAAAATTAAATATAATATATTAAGACCATTCAAATAATGAATAAGAAAGACTATATATAAAGACCATGCTAATACTATGAATAACCAGAAGAAAGTATAAAGAGAATTCAGATGGAGAAGAAAGAGAGTTACACTGTAAACAGTAACCAGAATTATTAAAAGAAAGGTTTTCAACCATAATTAAAATAAATATATCAGACAAGTTAAGAGTTTTGAAAAAATATATATATAATGAGTATAATAATGATTATGAAGATTTATTAAGATAGAAAATGTGAGATAATCTGAGAGACTACGAAGTGGAGAATCCAAAGATATTTTTATTAGTCGAAAATGAGACTACTTTTTATTTATTTATTCGATGACTGACTGAAGATAATTCCAGCAGCATTATGTTTTTTGAGCAGGGATGGATATGCCCCTGTACTCAATTTATAGAAGTGGTGTATGGCCAGCAGAGAAGTAGCGTACAGTGCCCCTCTGATCTGCCCCAGCCCACGTGATAGGGAATGTTAGGGAATTAATATCCCAAGGATACAACACGAAGTTGATATAGAAAGAAAATGTATTACAATAATAATATATCTCAGAAGACACTAACTATCCGAAAAGGATCAGTAGTAAAACAAATAATTATATATATAAAATTAATTAAACTCTAATTATAAAAAAGTCGATATAAAGATGGAGAAGAAAATGAATTATAAGAAATCATGAAATTATCATAAGAAATTATTTCATCCATAAACATGTCTGAAATAATTACTTCTGGAGGAGAGCAATCTGTAGCGTGACAGATGTATGCATAATATTGAATGGCAATTGATCATTAGAATAATGAAGTTATAATATTTAAATTTGGAAGAAAGCACTAAGTTTAATATAAAAAGATTAATTCATAGCAACTGTGGAAAGAAATCATTATTATAAAGAAAATACAAGTTAAAATAAAAGGAGTTACTAGTGATGAGTCATCCAAGACCAGTCTCATAACCAAAGGTTTTCAAGGTATAACCCAGGAAGGTAAAATAGTAAATAACAAAGCAGTACACAATATGACCAAACCCACAACGAGGAAGAATAAATAGAAGAGAAACCCTAAAATAAGCCAAGATCAACCAATACAGGTTGTGTATTTCTGTAATAAAGAAGAAGATGGAGAAGATCCCAAGAAACCTGATGGCAACAAGAAGAAGATGGAGAAGATACCAGTCCCAGAAGGCAGGAGAAAAGAAGACTGAAGAAAGAAGAAGAGGGCAGCATCCTGAAGAAGATGTCATGCTCTTATAAAAGACACCCAAATCCCTATATCCCCAAAATAAATATCTAAAAATAAAAGTATAACGAAATAAAAACCACATGTATATAAATTTAAGAGAGAGGAGTGTATAAAGTAAAAGTTTCCTGTGAACTAAGATGAAACAATAATATAGTACCCATGGAACAAATCTCCATTGAAAAAACGCTAACCAATTTATTATGTTGATAAGACTATACGACCATTTAGCATTAACATAATATATAAGTGCAAAGTGAACCAGTGATAGTTTTGGGTATTATAAAAAATGAACCTTGTGTTTCATTCTTGGCAATCACAAACATTGGATGCAATGAAATATGCATTTTTCAATGACTTAAAATATGTACTGTGACAATATGTTGTTCATAAGACATGAATCTGTTTAAAATAACATTTTGTTTTACATGAAAAAAGGAAAACAGAGTTCATAATACCTTTTGAACAATTAATACTATTTGTTTGTTAATGACAGGGTACAATTCCCCAAAGACAATGTAAAAGACAGTATAAAAACTGTAGAATCCTACTTATAATAATAGTTAGAAATAAGAATATAAATATAAGGTTTTTTTATGTATATAGTACAAGAATGTTTAAAAATGTATTAGATATAAGGCCATTTGTTTGGGTCTGAAACAACTAACATCAGAACTATAAAAATAGTTACTACTTGTAAATAGTAGAGAGTAATTAAGATGTTAGTTAGTAAAAAACCTTTTTTGTAAGCCATATTTCCATGTTTAGAAATAAGGATTGTGTTGCAAAATGTCTGACTTGAAGACAACCATTTATTTAAAAAAAAAAAAATATTCTTTATTTGTTTTAACTATTGTTTGTATTGTAACCAATACTAATTGTTTTTGTGTAATTTAAAAACATGTTTAATTTATAATACTATTTGTAAACGTCAGAGAGGGTATCACACATCATATATTGTTTGTAAATTATTTTGTAAGAAAAATTGTTAAAAAATCATAGGCCAAAAGAATGGAAACCAAACTTCATCAAAACAGAGAAATTGCTCAATTAAATGCAAATAAACAAAAGGGGTTTAGACAAAATAAATGAGATCATGCCATATAATTGCACATACCATTTAGAGAGATTTTAATAAATTATATTCAGAATTATGAATAAAAATAAAAATGACTAAACTCAGAAATTTAGACATGGGAGTCATATATTTCAGAATAATGTTTCAGAATACAACTAATTCAATTAATTACCAGAAAATAAGGGAATAGGAACCTTTTAATACAATATAGAATTATTAATATTAAATATAACTGATAAAATGGCTGAATTTATATAATGACAGGAAGTAAATTTTAATGTTTTGACTTCCAAACAGTTTGTATACCAAACTGAAAGTAAAATTACTATTTTTTGGACAGAAAACACTATAAAATGGCATTATTTAATCTGAAAATAACCAGAATGAACTGAAAGATTAATTTAAATCAAATCTAGTGAATAAAATTGACAAATAACCAAAGTTTAGGCATTCATATAGTGAAAATATAAAAGTGCACACAGGATGTGAAAAAATATTTGAACAATGTTAAGGATAATATTATATGGGCTAAGAGTTTAATTGAAACTGGAGGAAACAGTTAGTTAATTATTGGTTTTTGAACGGTTAACATGACATACGTTTGGTAGCGTGCATAACCTAACCTATAATAGACATACCAAGCGAATGTATAGTACGTTATTGTGAAATCGCGAGTGACTTGTGGAATACTTCTAAAAACTATCATATTATAACAGAAACAATCAAGAAACACTCCATAAACACAGAACAATACATATCTACTCTGAAAAACACCACAAAACACTAGAAAACTGTGTAATACATTAACCCAAATTAGTGATGGAATCGGGGAAAGTGTTTGAACTAATAATTATACGGATACACTAAATACAACTCAGAAACAGTACACTAGACACTACACAACATTTTACAAGAGATTCGCAGACATCAGAACAGGAATACTACAGGAAAATCTTTTATTTGGAACGTCCAATATACGAATGACATCTCACTAACTTCACGGCAGCCATTTGCAATATTGGTTATCATTGCCAGAACCCCGCCTTCTAGTTCGACACAGCTGTTGGGTGAAAACAATTATTATATTTACAATTTATTATTCAATGTCTGTGTTTATTAATAACTATTAATTTGATTGTAACGTTATACTTTTTAAATATTAGCCCGATTTCTCTGACTTTGGTAATAACTGGCTGTTTAAAGAACCCTATTTAATTTTTATATCATATACTTGTAACTTTTTTCGACATCCTGAGAATCGATACTAATCGATAAGAGTCAATATTGCTATTACTTAATAAAATATTAATACTTTTCAATACTTAATAGTTCTTTATTTCTTCAATAATACTAATTACCAATAATATAATTCTAATTGATAATCTACAAGAACTTTACCACCCGTAAGTGAAGATAACCTAAAAAATAAAAAGGTAAACAAGTATCGATTGGTTTACAGACAGTCTTATGAGTGGTGATAGCTTATTTAAAATATACTAAAACTTTAATAAAAATTTTCAGAAGAGCATTACACTGTTTAAAACTTCACAGCCCTATATTAATTAATTGATCCTAATTAATTAATTAATAAAATTAAAAATAATTTTTTTTAATTATTTTTTTTATAAACATAATTTTTTTTTAAATTTCCTTCAAAACAATAAATTTTGTTTTGAAACTTTCGGCGAAGCCGAACATATATATTCCTTCATCAACTTTACGCTACTCGACCAGTCTTGCTACCATTGGGACTGGACCAGCTGGGAAACTTAAGGAAGTGTTTCAGGCCAGTAAGACGTCGAGAGCCACACCAATTACACACCAATTAAACACCTTACAACTTACAGATTCACACATCAATCTTATTTATTTTATTACAAATTGGCTAGTCCAAACAGTGCGGCTTGATTGCATCGGAGTCGCACACTCCACAATAGCTTATTATCATCAACACCTATATAAATTTGTATATTATATCATCAATACATACAGCAATTTTTTATTATTTATTACAATATATAAGCAAGTTATATAACGAGTTATTGTAATTTATATAAATCAGGAAACATACAAACATTTAATAATAATGAGCTAGGTAATTTTGATGTAAGAATATCTGGTTTGATACAACCGTCTCATGTCAAAAGTGTCTGATTTTCAACAGTTTCCTTCTCTGATTCACGTTACAATTATACCTGTATCAATAATATATAGTCAAATAAAATGTAGAATTAAATATTTAATTGATAATAATATATTGTTATATTTTGAATAAAGTTTGCTGAAACTAAAAAATAAATTCAAGTTGATGGAATAGAAGTGGGAAAATAATAATAACAGCCGGTAGAGAATATTATTGTCCGTTTAACAAATAAAATTTATTAAATATATTATTCAATTGGAGTGTCACTTTAAGTTATTAATTTTTTTTACATTTTAAAATATTAATTTGATAAGTACATAAGTGCAGATCTATGGGAAAGTTACATAGTATTATTTACAAAGCTTAATCTAATTAGTTCCAGGACGCCTAAAGTCATTTCAGGATCACAATCTGTAAAACAAAGTAGAGGCAATTGAGGTAATTCTAATACAAAAAGAACATTAAACAAATAAGGTTTAGTAGAATCAATGTTAAAAATATTTTTCGTCTAAATTTTTTTACATTTCTAATACACACATTAAAATACTAAATTGAAATTAAATTTAAATTACAGCATTTTAATTACTATTAAATAAACTGACATATACATTACGTACACAAAAACACTGAATAATTTCCGCAAAACAATATGTCCGCTTCTCTTTGAATAAAGATGGGAAATTTATTGTTTTCAGACGGAATAGGATTATGAACTTTAATGTCCGCTAATAAATCGGAAAGCAAGCATTAAATGGGCGATGCCATTATAATAGGATTTACAGAGACCCAGATAAGGATTTTGTTGCAGCGGTAGCGTTATTTATTTAAACTCGTTTAAGTGCTTTCTGGGTCACACGTCCGCGGAGTGAAACAAAAAGCTGCTGGCCACTGAGAAGACAAAAGCCAAACTCCATACTGATCCACTTTCCAAAGTAACAAAATTAACTATTTATGAGAAAATAAAGGAACTGTAATATTGCATTACAATATAAACGCTACTGTCATATTTATTGAGTTTAAACACGAGCAAGATTACAATGTATGTGTTTTTACTTATTTTCAAAATATCTACGCAAATTAGTTAATATATTTACTTGTTTTTCTTTAGTGTTAAGATACTGTGTTACAAAACTGTATAATCATTAGATTCAGAACTGTAGTTTTCAAAAAAAAAAAAAAAAGGCTACAGTTTTTCCGGAAAACAAAACACTTGACCATATTATATAATACGGAATAGTGCTTTGGAAAACTCTTGTTTAGGATATACATTCGTCGTCATTAGCAGTTCCTGCCGTACCTCTGCTTTTCGGCCATCTTGAAGAATATATTCTGCCACGTTCTGGATAAATCTCATTGCGATCGCTTGAAAAGGATTAGCCTGGCACTTCGTTAAAGTCGATTTCTCAGATATCTTGCTTACGAGAGTTCAGTAACTAACACATCCCCTGGATAACGTATCACTTAAACCAACAGATTCAGTAACTAACACATCCTCTGGATTACATGCCACACGTCTCTAAATAAAGATGGTAAAATTAAAATTCACAGATGAAATAATATTATAAATTTTAATACCCGTTATAATTAGTCAAGATAAATAAAGATATTGTATATTGTGTGGCAAGCCGATGGTGGGTTTACCGTCCAGACTAATTTCCCGTCTGGGTTGCCTCTCACAAACTGGTCGACTCATCCGACTGAAGAGACTAGTTTTCCCTGTTCGGGACATCCGTAAGCATCTTTAATGTGTTGGCTTCTCTTTGCCTTCCACATCTTATGCCGTAAACCATCGCTCCGTCTTCAGGGGCAATTATTTACCCAAAGGGCAAGAGGGTGCCCTAACCTCTATTTGACAATGACAAGTAGAGAAGGGACAGCTTATACCGGCTGTCACTCTGCCTCCAGAGTCGCGTTGGCCGTCCACCTCCACTTCGAGGTGAATTAGCGGACACGCCTACAAAGTTTATGGTGGATGGGTTAACTTTTTTATGAACAATACATTCATTGGTGGATAACTTCTGCCTTTGTACATATATTTTATGTGTTATCATCATCAGCATCATCGTCATCATCAACTTCTTAACGGTTGCAGGCTTTAGCGGCCTGTTCCTATTCCACAGTCTACCTTTTCTTAGGTCCACCAATTTTTGCTTCTGCTTCTAGGGTTGTAATCTTTCTCCATCTTCGGTATTCCACTTCCTTTCATTCTATCTATATGTTGAATCCATTTTCTTCTGCATTCTTTAATCCTTTTATTAACTGCAAAACTATCTAAATCACTTTTCATTTCTTTATTTCTTATATGATCTCGTCTATTACACCTTTTAAATGATCTCAGAATTTCCATTGATCACAGGCCAGCCGTGGACTACGCGAGTATCATTTGCTTTTCTTCTCCAGCCAGGTGGCCCTCATTCGCACACTATGCGCCGCCTTTCTTTCTACTGTTGACCCCTTTCTCGTCTTCCTCCCACCGCAGAAAACCTCAAGATTTTTAATTTTGTTTTCGTATTTATTTCTATTCACACAGTCGTTCAAAGAGGTACCCAGTTTCTTCATTTCCTTCTTGAGTTGTCTAGTGTACCCTTTCAGACTAGAAAGTTGTCAAATATAGTTGAAAATTTGTTTGTTTAATCTGGACCGATCCATCCGAACCATATGTCTAAGGAATCTCAGTGTTTTACTTCGGAAAGCCGTTTCCAGATCTTCCAGTTCCCTGTACACCTCTTCTTTTAGTCTATGCGTGTACCCATCTTCGGTTTTCTTGGGGCGACAAATTTTCCAAAGAATTCTTTATTCAATTTTAAGAAGAGGTTCCAAATTTTGAAAGCACATTGTTTCCACTCCATACATGATGACCGGTCTGATCACCGAGCTATAATTGGAGGACTTTCGCACTTATGGAAAGGATTTTTTTCCGTAAAGTTCCCGGGTTAAAAGACTTTGCTAATTTTAGTTTCCTTATCTTAAAGGATTCTTTGTCTGAAGCGTTTCAAGATATTTAAAATTGTTATTGCCATGTATAATTATTTAAAATATATCGTTTTTCATAGATATTAGTATGTGACACTTATCAATACTTTTTGCCTACTTAACCATTCAGCTTTAATTAAACAATATCGGGGGACCGAGCTTTGCTCGGTTTTGATATTATTTATATATATATACAGATTATATATACATTAAATTGTCTAAGATTTGTAAACATAAGCAGAAATTTGTAAACATAAACAGAAACTATACGTGTATTGTATACGCATTTAAAATAATAGCAATTGCATTATACACATAAAAAAATACAAGTAAATAGAATAATACAAAATATATTATAATACAAAAATAAATCAAAATTACTGAAAACTTATAGTAAAGTCTTCTAGCATTTCTAGTCTTCTAGTATTTAGTATTTTTTTCCATACAACATTTCGTGTATGGTGAGGATTTTCTGGTAGCGAAAGAACTTTTAAGCTGTTTCGTATTTTTACTCTAGAAAATGCTACATACAACATTCCTTGCATAAAAATTGATATAAGTAAGTACATATCAACGAATTCAAATGTTTGTCCTTGAGATTTGTGGATGGTCATAGCAAAAGCAGGTCTTATGGGGAACTGATGCCGTTGCATAGTACATCCAATTTTATTTTTGCTAGAATCTAATGTGATTCTTGGGATATGGACTTCTCGGCCTGTATTCTCTCCAGTGATAATCTTTGATTTAATAATATTGTTACACAACTCAGTAACTATTAACCTTGTTCCATTGCATAGTCCTTCGGAGACATCCAAGTTTCGCAAGAGCATTATTATTGTATTTTTTACAAGTTTCAGTTCATGTGGTGGTAGATCAGCCATTTCAACGGAATTCAGAAGTAAATTCGAGACCTCCTTCTGGTTGATCTTTGACAGAATCATAACTGTTGTAAACTTTGCACTCTCCAGGAAGCTTTTCAATAATTTCTGCATTAACTTTATTAACATCTTTATTATTGGTTCTAGTATAGCCGTGTCCTTCGAATCTTCATATCTGTTTTTAGCCAGACAGTCTCCGAATACTTCTTCAGTAAGATTGCCGTTGGAAAGAATATCCTCTGGTAGTTCAATCTCATGCATAGCATTTACTGGCAAGTCTCCATTGCCAACGTTTAATAAATATTCAGCAAAGTCTTTTTGCTCTGGATTCACACGCATATTTTCTGTCAGTGAAAAGTAGTTAAAATGACGCCAAAGACTGTTTTCCTTAATCGAAAGGTGTACCAACTCACTGCGGTTAGCACGAGGTTGAACGGGCAAACATTGCCGGAAATCTCCTCCAAAGACTACAATCTTTCCACCAAAGGCTATATTAGGATTTCCTATAGAACGACGTATTTGATCCATATTGTGTAATCCATATTTAGGTAACATACCCCACGCACCAACCCGAGCGTTTTACTCTATAATAAAACGTACCTTTCTGTTGTAAGTCACAAAGAAGCAAAAGCAACAGTTTCAAAAAACCTCATAAATTATTATTAACTTTAGCTTACTAACAACCTATTTCGAACGTTTGAATACAATCCTTGAATTTTTTGTTCATGACGTGTCCGTGTATTAATGCTTCCCTCAGAGAACACAGAAAACAACAGCGTACAGGGAACACGTTATAAATTAAATACGTTATTGCTCGCTTAATATTATTAGATAGGGTATACAATTATTGTTCGTCTCAACTCTTATTTTGTTTATTTACATTGATTGAAACTTCTATTTATTCTTCTTCATATATAAACATATCGATACTGCGCCGTTTGCATTTATCGACGGCTGGTTAGAAATTGCAGTTGCCTAGCAATAATTAATTGTCGCGCGGTATCGGTCCCGCGATATTTTTAAATAAAGGCCCTCAGATTTTGCCCTTAGACGAATTTTGCGGAAAATGAGACATGGTCCAATCGATTCCTGGTGTCAAAATACCCTTAAATACCAACCTCCGAGAAAATCGTTAGAGCCGTTTTCGAGAAAAAAACATAGCTACAATTATTGCTCTCTTAATAGTATAGGATTATGTTTTTACTGTTTTACTCACAGACTATGCTCTAAATGTTCCTGATTGAAAACAATAGTTCCAACGTGATTGTCTTTTAATAATGGTACTTCAAAAATTAAAACTCTTAATCGCCTTCAAAAAGAGATATATTCCGCCTAATTTAATTCATAAAACTCTAAACATGTAAGATCACGTTGTAAGTAACTTTAATTAATTACTAACAGGAAATGAATAATATGAAATAAAATACATATGGCAGTGAAGTGTAGGTGGAGGTTAACAGTAATTTGATAACTTCACGGCGAAAAGTCTGCTGAAAGGAAAGGTATTTAAACTTAATCACTTTGGTGACGACAACATTCCGCGGCAGAGGGCGTAGATGGAAATTAGCAGACGGCAGCAGTCAGTCGAGGGTTTGAGCCTCCCACATCAGTTTCACCAGTTGGCGAACTATTATCATTAGAGAGACAACTCCGCGACATTTCATGTCAACACCACTGCCTTTCGACTTTTGCAATACGAAATCTAATAACTCTTACTAAATCCAGCCACTCAGGTGACAAATACATTCATTTTCTGTTTTTTTCGTTGAAAATTAATTTAACACTCAGTAAAACAACATTTTTAAAAGGACAAATTTATGATAAACTAATATAGTTGGTTACCAACTGAAGATATTTTTGCTGTTCTTCTGGTTTTATATTCAAATTTTGTTAAAACTTTGTGTCAAATAGACGGTGACGCGACTCCAGAATAAAATGTAATCTCAGACTTGCGTCAATGCGATCACAGTAAGTCGTCCAAATACGCTCATTCACCACGGTGAATTTTGCTTCTACAAACGCCGTAAAATGTAAGTTAATAAACACCGTAAAATGGAAGGTAGTAAACATCGTAAAATGTAAGATACCAAAAGCGAAAGTCTATTGTTGGGTTACTCAGATGACTGCAGTGTGCGCAAAGCTATGTTCTTTCCAAAGGTGTAAATGGAACCTTAATTATTACAACGGTCTCACAGGTCGTCATATTGTACAGCGGAGACAAAATACAGACACCAATAAAGTCACTTATTCTAGGACGTTTAAGTTATGGTATTGATATGTGGTCGAGATTGTTATTACTAACAATAACAATATATATTTATATAATAAATAATAATATATATAATATATATTAATAATATATAATAATATAATATATATATTATATATATAATATAATATATGTATATACATATTTATTATATATATACAGAGTGTCCGAAAAGTCCCGCACCATAGGGGTTTACAATATGTGTTCAATATGGTTACTGGAAGTGTCGAAACATAACTGTAAACGATCTCCCAAGTTCCGCAGAATGTTGGCCACCAAGCCAGGTGTTACAGAACGGCACTCAGTTGTGATTCGCTCACGCAGATGGTTTATGTCGATGATCTTGACAGCATAAACTTTGGATTTTACATAACCCCACACAGAAAAATCCATTGGGTTTAAATCCGGAGATCGTGGAGCCCATTCCACTCGTCCCCTACGGGCAATCCACTGTGGGAAGTTTTCGTCAAGCCAATCACGAACTTGTGTACCATAATGGGGGGGGTGCACCGTCCTGCATAAACCATTCTGGTCTTGAACCCAGCAGATCCAAATCAGGCAATAATGA
Source organism: Magicicada septendecula (assembly GCA_034769895.1). Taxonomy (NCBI): domain Eukaryota; kingdom Metazoa; phylum Arthropoda; class Insecta; order Hemiptera; family Cicadidae; genus Magicicada; species Magicicada septendecula. Next base: position 26,613,518 of record CM068368.1, on the reverse strand, counting down.
ATCTCCTAATATTTCCAAATAATTTTCACTGTTAACTGTTCCGTCAAAGAAGTAAGGGCCAATGATCCGGTCTTTCCACAAACCACACCACACCATGACGCGAGCTGCTCCTTGTTCCTTACTGCTGGAAAACCAGTGCGGATTACTCTCGGACCAGTAACGTAAATTCTGTCGGTTCCCCTCTCCGTTTACGTAAAAGTTAGCTTCGTCAGAGAACATAACTTTTGATAAAAACTGTGGGTCCTCTTCCAACTGTGCCAAAAACCAATCGCACATTTCCACACGGCGATCCCGATCATCATCTGACATGTGGTGTAACACTTGTAACTTGTACGGATGAAACTTATGTTTTTTCAAAATGTCCGCGACTGTTGATCGAGGAACGCCCACTTCCAAGCTTGTTCGGCGAATTGATATCTTTGGACTTGCTGCTACCTTTGCCAAAACCCAATCCACCACATCTTCTGGTGTCCTTGGACGTCCAGATCGGGGAGCATCTGCCACACTACCTGTAGCCTGGAATTTCCTTAACAGTCTGCCAACCGTGGTGTGCGACACTGGCTCTCGTTCCGGGTGCCTCAGATTAAATTCTGCTGCAACGTCTCTATTGGAGAATCCTTCTCTTCCACAGAGGAGGATAAGATCTACCCGCTCTTCAGTAGTCAACATTTTTCAGTACTGCAACAAACAAAAACACAACCCAATTAATTAAATCCCTATGGTGCGGGACTTTTCGGACACTCTATATATATATATATATATATATATATATATATATATTGATTTATTATTATGTAACGTTGTTACATTTATTGTTATATATTGTTTGTCGTTGCATATGTTATTACCTGTTATATTTATAACTACATATACGCTTAATATGTTATTAATTAATAATTATATATCTGGATGCTGTGTATTTATAATGTTTCGGCTGTGCGAGGCAATATTTATCATTTTATTTGCATTATTGCTGGTATTTAAACAAATATCTAATGTAGTTTTAAAATTGTACCAGTTCTTGTGTATTTTGTTTTAATGTTTGTTTTCACTAAGCACATTCGAGTTTTATATATTTTACTGCATCTGTACGAAAAGTTCTGTATGATTTACAAAATCATTTTTATAATTTTTGTGGTCGCTAATGACCGATGCTGTTGCAGCGACCTTATAAATAAGTAAATTAAAAAAAAATGAAAACACTTATTACCAGCTTTAATTAGTCACAAATAACAATTGGAAATCAACAGGTTACTCTCATGCGTACAACAATTCAAGTTAAGTTCGGACCACACGCGGTAATATTTGTCAACTATTAGAGTTCCACACTAATTTTAACATGCTAATCACTTCCCGCTAATTCGCAACATTCACTTGATCCGTTGTCTATGTTAACGACAGGTGCAACCAACTGCTAAGCCGGCCGCCGTTGCTTATATAGGGCTCACAGAGGTTTCAAATAAATTCCATTCTTTTGGCAGCGCGCCAGCATAATTACAAGCGCTCAAACAGTCTAGAGACTACTTGACAGCACGGCCTTTGTGGAGACATTGCACCTGCTCGGTTAGCCGAGAAGCGGGTAGAACGACGCTCTCAAAAAGTCGAGAGCGATACGCAATTGTCGTAGTAATAATATAAGGTGGCTCTAAATTAACGCTATTAATGTAGGAGCGTGTTCTCAGTCTCAAAGTAAGACAACAAGGCTATTAAGTTGTGTCTAAGTGGTTTATTACCAAATTGTTTATAGTTTACAGATGGTGTAATGTACCAATTCTACTAAAAAACCAACGACTTCACCAAATTTAACGGAAATATAGTCTAATGGCGTGAGATGATGTAATCGTTGTGGCCATTGTTGGCCTACTCCTATGAACCAAAGGCTGTCCTGTTGATGACGTTTTAAATAATCGCTAATATGTAGACGTGTCAAAAGCTTTTGATAATGTGAAACGTTGGCTACTCTGGAGTATAATAGAACGAAGAGGTTACACTTTGCAATTAATTAAAGTTCTTAGAAGCTTGTATTACAGGACAGCTGTTGTCGTGGATTTGAATGGTAAATTGTCAGAAGATATTCCTACAAATAAAGGCGCGAGACATGGATGCCCTATTTCACCGACAATTTTTTAATATCTACTTGGACGACATATTTCGGCAATGGACAGCTAAAGTTGACTCGGGAATATCGCTTCAGCGAAATATTCATGTAAATGCATTGTTTTATGCAGATGAGAAGATAATGATACAGAGAAGAGAAGACCTGTTACAGCTGGCGATATTTACGTTCAATAGCATCATACAAGAATATGGGGTACAGATCTCTGCTACAAAATCTAAAACGATGGCATTTCAGGGCAGGTATCCTATAAGAACTAAGATAGTCGTGAATAATCAGATTCTGGACGAGGTTAGTCATTTTGGTTACCTGGGTTGCAATATCTCATATGAAACTGATATTGATTGGGATAGTAAGCTAACAAAATTTAGACGCATCTGTGGAACGATTCATATGTACCTGAAAAATAAAACACGGAAGTATGCCCGAATAAAATTTTATAAAACTGTGGCTGTCTCCACATTACTGTATGCTAATGTGTACATGGACTTTTGGTGAGAGTGACGTGCAGAGGATTCAGGCAGCCGAAATATAATTTCTAAGAGGTTGTTCTCGGTTGGATCGGAGAAGGAAAGACTATGTTAGACGCAATTTAAACATCCTATAATTGCACCAGAACATTGAACACCACAGAAGGAGATGGTTTGAACACTTGAACCTGATATCCGTTTACTTGTGGGTGCTTTGACTATGTCCTTACTGGGAAGAGAGATGTCGATAGACCGAGGAGAAGATGGGTTCCGGAACAGGGCTAAGGCCTAGTCCTTGGAGTGGTGATGATGATGATGATTATAAGCACTTTTTAAACTGTTACCTCTTCATTTATTTTTAGATTTAATTAGTACCTAGTGCCATCAATTTGTATATTGAATGCTGTCTGAAACAAAACGGAGACCAAATCTAACAACTTTTTGGAATTTATTGTAATTGCTAACCTATATCTACCCATAAGTTTGTTGTACTCAACGATATTATTGCAACTGTTAATATAAGTTAGTTCTCTTTCTACTGCCAAATCCTTTACTCGGACCCCTTCCATCATATAATATTTTTCTTGCTTGACTTTTCGATTCCTGTAATCTGGGAAGCTTCTCACAAGGTGTGAGAGGCGGTTGAATGAAGGACCTAGCAACCCTCAACCTACCTTGGTTGTTCTACAATGTTATTGTAGCCCCTGCACTGTCCTCTGGTTCTGAATTTTGAACGACAACCACAAAACAAGACGGAAAAATCCTCTGATGGTTCTCGAGACTGATCGCTTTTGTTTCTGTTTGCGTAATCTGACGCCTTTTGTCACGTGACTACGACAATATATTTCTTCAGAAGAGTTTAGCAGTACAAGACTTATATCTGTGTATCTGCATTATGTAAATTATGGAAATGTATATAAATGCAATACAACTTAGTAACGTTAGTAATAATACATAATTTCCTAAAACTACCGTCATCTCCGACCGGCTGTGTTCTTTGAAAGACGTGAGTAACTTAAATCGATTCCCTGTTACAGGTTACCAGCCCATAGATGCTTACGAGGGTGGTCTGAAAAGTTCTCGGCCTAACAATGAAAAAACAAATTTATAATTTCAAAATGGTTTTTATTTTTCAACATAATCTCCCGTAAGACTAATACACTTGTTTCAGCGATGCTATAATGCCATTATCCCATCTCTGTAGTGATTCTCTGGAAGGTCCGCAAATACCCCTGTACAGCTGCGATTCATTAGAAGAAAATCGCTCTCCTGCGAGGAAGTGCTTGAGTTTCAGAAAGAGATGAAAGTCAGGAGGAGCCATATCTGGAGAATAGGGTGGATGCTCCAGCAATTCATAGTGCAGATCTCTCAATTTTCCCATTGCCAAAACACTTTTGTGGGCGGGTGCATTGTCGTGATGAAAGAAGATTTTGTTTCTTCTCCAAACCGGGTCTTTTCTCACGATTTTTTTTTGTCCAGTTTGGTTAAAAAATTAGAATAATATTCTCTGGTTATTATTCTACCCTTTTCGAGGTAATCGATTAACAAAATCCATTTAGCATCCCAAAACACCAATGCCATGACCTTTGCAGCTGATGGGACTGACTTTGCTTTCTTTGGTGCTGAACAGCCAGCTTCTGTCCACTGTTTACTGCTGTTTAGATTCTGGTGTGTAATGGTAAATCCACGTTTCATCCATAGTAATAAACCGACGCACAAAATCAGTTTTATTTTTGTAAAAACGCTCCAAGTACTGTTCACAGATTTTCATGCGAATGCATTTTTGATCTGCTGTGAGCATGTGCGGCACCCATCTTGCGCAAAGCTTTTTCATATGCAATTCTTCACGCAAAACATAACCTTCACATTCTTTCGAAATGCCCACAGCCTCAGCAATTTCACGCACTTTAATCCGTCGGTCATCCAATACTAAATCGTGTATTTGTTCGATGATTTCTGATGTTGTTGCACTTTTTGGGCGTCCCTTACGTGGATCATCTTCAAGGCTCGTACGGCCATGTTTAAACTCGGCAGCCCATTTCTTAGTTGTCGAAAATGAAGGAGAAGATTCCCCATAAACTTTTGTGAACTTTGAATGAAGTTCATTTGGCATCAAACCTTCTTTAACAAAAAATTGTATCACTGCACGATATTCAATTTTATCCATTGTACAAAATATACACAATTACGCTATTTCAAATAGCTGTATACAAAAAACTACGTGATAGATTGACTCACAATTTCACATGAATTGTTGTGACAGGCATGCCAACCTAAGAAAAAAAAATCTTGCTCATAGAGTTGATAGTCTATGACCGAGGCCGAGAACTTTTCAGACCACCCTTGTAAGTCATGTGGTGGGGCTGCCACCTTACGTGTCATGACTCCCGCCAATTTATATTCAGTGTTGTCTTCCCTTAGCCTTTTCTGCTCCAACATAACAACAACAACACCTTTGTAAAAATACAACAATAAAGAAACAAGACAGTAAAATACAAGCCTCGGAAATAGCGTTCTTAAGATGAGTTAAAAGGAGTTATAAACTTAACCGTTTACGGAATTAGGCTATAAAAGAAGAGTTACAAGTTTCAACTTGAATGACAAATTTAAACATTACAGACAACAGTGGAAAAACACTTAAAAAAAAGGTCAGATTTCATACCGGCCTAACAAGTCTGGCAATACAAACCTATAGGACACATGTGTGTGGTTAGACCGAGGAAGAGATGGGTGGAGGAGTTTTGAAGGCGGAACAGGCAGCACTTTGCCTATGCCGTATTGTGAAGATGATAATTTTTCTAATGATGTGATTATATTATTACACTACCGATGCTGCATCACCCTTTATTCAACAAACGTTAATACAAAAGTCACATTAGGACTAGCAACAATGTGCATAAACAAGATGACATATTTTAGAAAGACAATAAAATATGAAAATTACACAAAGGAAATATCTCTAGTTATTTTCTGTCCAGCTAACCAAGAAAGACAAAGCCAATTGCCTGAGGAGAGAAATAATGAATCCACCTCAGATTCCAGACATTCTTTATGACACAGGTTTGTGGGTAGACTTAGGAAGAGATGGCTTGAGGATCTTTGAAGGCGGAACAGCCAGCACCTTGCCTATGCCGAGTTGCGAAGATTACAAAGGAGAGATTCTAGGAACAAATAATAAAATATAAAATCAAAGGTTGACAAGACATAGTAACATCTTTTAATCGAATGCAGAAAAGAGAACAGGCATCGGCCTACTGACTAATGCTTGACGGGAACGATGACAATAATAACATCGGAACAGCTAATTTGTTAATGAATTCATAGCAAAAACTTTTTTGTGAACATTATGATTGGTTTTGTGTAAATGTGTGTGTGTCTGTGTGTGCGCGCGCGCTTATCAATATGTACGTTAATTATATTTTTTTATAAAATCAAATTTTCTTTATTCTTTTTCTTGCCTTATAATATGTTAAATTTATTCGTTGCGGAGTCACAAACCTGTGAGAATAAAATAAACAAAAGAAATTTACATTTTAAAATATTTTTCGTCTTATCGGAAAAAGAGCAGCAACAAAAAAGTCTACCATGAAGCCAGAGTTATATCATAAAATCTACTTATCGTACTACACAAAGATGGAATTACGTTCCTATACAGAACGATCGATCCCACGGCAGCTGTAGTGGTGGTAGGAACGTCTTACCTCTTTGGCGAACTCGACATAACAACGTTAAGCTATAAGCAGATTATTTATACCGAAGTGGGTTCGAATTGAACTTGAAGAGTCTTCGAAATCCAATTTACTTACACAGATACACACGCGCTGGCGTTTAAGTACGCTGCTCAGTCCCGTCTGTTGCGTATTCTCTTTGCCTCGGCGATAAACTCCTTCCTTCAAGTTTGTTATTCCAATTTTACTGCCTTACAGAACTTATATCTCATCGCTCAAATTAATTCATACACAGTATATTATTTACACTAAAAGAAAACTTAAACAAAACTTTAGTTAATATTTCATGGTATAACAGTATTTTCCATTTGCTTATAAATACATATTGCTACGACAGCGTAGAACAATCTAGGCGTTTATCGAATGTGCCAGAAAGATCTCGACGTAAGCGTGTGGTGTACGTGCTACTAAACGCATGTTGCGAGAATTTTCTCGACTTTGCTTCGCTCGGGCGCTCGGACTGTGTCAAGGCCGCAGCAATTACGTAGTTCGCGAGAGATAAGACGCAGTTTGGAAGCTTCTGGTGTGTGTAGCGTAACTATAAATACATCGTGTCGCGGCCTTAGTTTTTCAGTTCAATGCGAGATTTTTGACTGTGCGGTTCGAGAGTATTAGTGCGATATATTTTACAGAGCGGTTCGGGTTATTACGGTGTACGTTCAAGTAGTTATTAGTGAAGTGTTGCGTTTTACACTCGGACGGTATAATTGTAATACAGTTGAGTCTTAATATTAGTGGACATTTTATTGCGTATGAACAATTTTCATTTGATTTGTTGTAGACACTGTGTTGTTAATTACGAACTGTTTTACTATAACAATTAAAGGTGTGATTAGTGACTTAATTGGTGTCTTGTACTTATTTTGTTTCCACTGTACCTACGACGATCGTGTAGACCGTCGTAACAATATATTTTTATGGAAATCGCATGGATCATAATATTAAACAAGTGGAATAAACCAATCGACAGCAGAGAAAACGACAGTCACTTGTGTTACTTAACACACAGTAAAACGTTTGTAGTAATTCTATTACTTTGTGGTATGCATTACGCTCTATAAACTTAAAAAAACACACAATTATAAGTTCATAATCAACACAAATATTACAGTTAAAAACCACACAATTGCACTAGTGCTGCACTAAGCCTGCTGTCAAACAATTAGCAAAAGTGAATGCCGTTTTGCTCAGTTGTCCTATTTTACTTCCATGGTCCACAGGAAATGAAAGTATGGTGATGGCGAAAAAAATCGTGTTCGAGATAAGAGCTGATTCTGATTGTACTACCCTCAAAACATGAAGAAAGTCATTTTTCGAAAAGTGTCTGTGCGTCTTGTGTCTGTTTGCGTGTAGAATTTTTCTATTGCGAACGATAACTGCCGCAAATTCAAACAGAATCAAATAATGTTTTCACGTGTGACTGAGTTGTAGAGTACTCAAGGTCTATTGATTTTGGTGAAGATCGGTTAAGATGAAGGGGTAGTTTACCTGCAACGTTTTATGTTTAAACAAGAGTAAAGTACTTAATTTTGATAAATAAAGTATCATGAAAAGAAGGTCATAATAATCCACTAAAGAAAAGTAGGTGAAATAGCTATAAATGAAAAGGGTAGTTGAAAGGAGGGGGATGATTTTCTATAAATGAAAATGATAGTTGAAGGGGAAGGGGATAATTTTTTTTTATGCGTACTACGTTATCGGCAACAAAGAAGTAATTTGTTGTTAAAATTCTTTCCCGGGCTATTTGGCCGCGGTCCAATGTTTTCTGCAAAATCAGACGTTTCGGCAGTGCCATCGACTGCCATCATTAGTGAAAATCTAGTGCACTAAATTGAGGTGGTATACGTTAGTGACCACTGTAACGACCACTTAGGACGATACGTAAAATTTAAAAACTAGACCACTTGGCCTAGCGGAAGCGAAAAGTGTGCTGGAGCCCAGAGTGATAGGACTTGCAATAAAACACCCTTGTAACCAGTAACGATCTTTATTAGTGCTATTTTCGATATCATAACATGTTTAGTTAAACGCCTTCAAATAATTGAATTCTAGTCTGATTGACATTACATCAATTTAAATTATGCCAAAAGTTTAGTTACAATATTATATTTAAAACAGCTGGACTTCTGGTACTATTTTTTTTTTAAGAGCATGTCTTTATATTGGTATAAAATGTCAGTTACACTTGATTTAAAACCCGTGGAGTTGTTGTTGACTGGTAATTGGAATGCTCCCACCTGTACTTTTGAAGAACTCAAATGGTACCATGTAGACCAGTGTGCGATGAGTGTTGGTGGTGGTGCTTGAAGTGTTCAGAAGTTCCAGCCAGTTTCATTCCGGACAGATGTCTTTTGGTGTTCTGTAGTAGGAGTATTTCTGTGCCTCACGGCTTCGGGGAGCATCTTGCTGCACTGCTCTGCAGATGGTGACTGGTGTAGGTGTCACTATATCCGCATTACCCTTTCTCCCGGTTGTACGGGGACCCTATAACATTTTTGCAGATTAGCCGTCAGAGAATACAGCTACCCCTACATTCTCTCGCCCCGGAAAACAGACACCACACACACACGGTCACAATTTTTATCAACACTTTAGTTGCTCTTATTAATCAGCTATGGCTTATTTTATCCATTTATTCTTAACTAAAATTTACTTTTATTTTTGTAACATTTACTCTTAAATTTATAAAAGACAGTTAAATGCAAAATCGCCACGTGTTCCTAGACCGGAAGTAACGTGTGATTCAATTTTACAATAGAAAAGTATTACACTAAAATAGGCTTTACAAACGTGTGGCTCACACACATACACAAATATAACACACATAACCCATCATTAAATTAACATCGAATAAATAACAGATTCTCACCTGAAACGCTTTACTAGGTTACGAAGTCATATTGAGATATCAACTAAGTACTTCCCCCTGGGCCGTCAGACCAGCAAACACCCCCATCGGAAGGTTGGTGACGAAATGAGGAAGAACCACGTATTCTTCGAACCCACCATGCCACAGAAACTCAACCTGTTGCGGATTGCCGAACATAACCTTTGGCAAGCAACCATCCAGCTACACACAAACAGCTGATACGGCTTACTAGATTGCTTCGCCGTAGCGCGGACACGGCCTTACTAATCAAGTTAGCTTTGCCACCCAACTGCGACGCGCTTTGGCGGTCTTTCACGTTTAAATCACGCCGGGAAAATTCGAACCCCGGCACACCACAGTACTGTGGTTAAGGCTGAAGAAAGAAGCAGTTTCTATGGAAATATTTCATTTCGAAATTTATTTTAAATATAAATGTTAGAACATGGAAGTCATGCATGGTTCTCCATACCGATATTTAGTAGCTATAAACCTAAACAAGATTGTATTACACTGTTTCTAAGTCTCTCACGGTCGGCGTCACGATTATGTACGTTAACATCCGGGCTGTTAGGCCGTGATCTTAAATCGAAATTTTCGTGCTTATGAATGTTAATAATATTAGCTTTTGTCACAGTACTGTGGCTGACTGACGCATATTTTGTTAGCAGTTTTGAAGACCTTTCACTGAAGATGGCCTTCAGAGGCGAGGTCGAAATGTCTGACTGCATTAATATCATTAATAAGTATAAAAATGTCAAAAGACCACAGTCCTTAAAGCCCGGGCAATAATTTAAATAATTAAGATTTTATTAATCTTATCCAAAAAGTATTCGCCCCGAGAGAGCCCCAATACATGATTCTTGAAATCCTTCTTCGCTTTTCCTTTGAACGCAGTATTTTTAAAGCAACGGCGTACTGTGTTCTTTTCACCTTCTGTAAAATACAATTTGTCTAACTTTCCAAATCAAGCGTTTGTCTCAGCAACGGTCACAATATTTTCATTGAGCCATTTCTTCAAGTTCATGAACGGAAAGAGTTACTGGAGACTAAATCTGATGACTACAGTTTGTAGTCGACAATTAGTAGGCAATAACTCGTAGGACAATTTGTGAATCTGGAACTAACGAAATGGAATTAACGACGGGATTATCACGTACGAGGGACTGACGATAGTGTTTACATCATCATCATCATTATCATCTTCACAGCACGGCATGGGCAAGGCGCTGCCTGTTCCGCCTTCGAAAATTCTCCAGCCATGTCTTACTGGGCCTACAAACACACCTGTGTCTTATAGGCTTGTGTTTCTTAACTTGTTTGGCCAGTCTGGAATCTGACATTCATACTAAGTGTTCATTCCCTCGTTGTTTCTAATATTTTAATTTTTCATTTAAATAAAAATCTTGTAACTTTTCTCTTGGCTCATTCCAGTATGACCTTATAAGGTACGGTAAAGTTTAGAACACCTTTTAACTCCTCTCAAGAACGCCATTTCCGAGACCTGTATTTTACTATCTTGTTTCTTCGTTTTCGTCCATAATGTTTTACCATAACTAAAATAATAGTTTGGCTAATTCTCATTGCGACTTGCCTTTTTTGCTTTCATTGACCCTTTTACTTACAAGCTTTATGCCTAAGATTTTCTCCTCTGTATTGAATAATAATAGTTTTACTATTTCATTCAGAACTAATAATAAGTTACTAAGCATTCTCAGACCGAAAAAACACACACCTCCAGAAGAAAAAACGTGTATGTATAAGTTAATACACAATGATTGCAATTGCTTCTATATTGGACAGACAGGGAGAGGCCTCAAACGTTTTCGGGAACATATACCCAAGAAAATAAGAAATTATAACAGCATCAAATCTAATTACGTCCGATACCTGATTTCACACAATCATAATTACACAGAGTTTAATTCCAACTTAATACCGTTGCATGTATGTAAGAAGGGCCGTTTCATGAATGCCTTGGAGGAGTTTGAAGTTTATAGTGCATACCCGAACCTAAGCAGTCGCGATTTCGTGTTAAATGACCAACTGAACTTTGGATCCAACCGCTTGTACAATACCGCCTTGAGTCTGCTCGCTAAGACTACGATAAGGTAGCAACCGCTCAGTAGCAGATTGAACTTGAACGGGTGCGCACCCAAATTCGCGTACAGTTCATATGCAAATTTGACATTTTTATTGTGTAACGATCTCGAAAGAGTGATATAGTTTTATTTTCTATTTTAATATCTGATGATGGAGCATAGTCTCCGAAACGCGTCATAGGCGAGATTTACAAGAAGTCACAAGGCGGATAATTGAAGCTAAAATAATTTATTAATTGATCTTGGATATTCGCGCATTAATGACATCACAGCTAGTTTTCTTTTAACAGCGCCATCACTGCCATCACAATCAAGAAACGGTACACTACAACAACGAAACAGACACTGTTAGAGCTGTACAAAAACTGCCAAAATAAAGGTTACAGTGCAGTGGGGGGCAAAACGTTGCACAGTTTCTTCGTGCCTATAGTTTCGCGCACTAAGGTAGGAATAACGCTTAACAGGGGAATTTATACCAGTCTCAAAATTTATAAGAATACAAAGATTGCGTTGGGCCGGACATGTTATGAGAATGGAGGATGGCAGGAACCCCAGGAGGGCTTCGCTGGGTACTTGGGAGGGAACGAGACCTAGAGGTAGACCGAGGAAGAGGTGGGAAGATGGCGTTGCAGAGGACGCGACAGACATGGGGATAAGAAACTGGAGGAGGGTTGCAGTGGATAGAGTGGATTGGAGGCGGAGATTGGTGGAGGCCAGGGCCCGACTTGGGCTGTAGCGCCATAGTAGGAGGAGGAGGAGGAGGGGAATTGTTAGGCTGTAAATGTTACGGTCGTTTTAAACTTCTCTACCTGCATTGGAATATGATGACAGAAAGTACCGTTAGAATAAGTGAATAGAATTCCTTGCTAATCGTAGTACAAAAGGTCGGTTTTTCCAAACTTATGATAACTCAAGTGAACAGTTTCACTGACTGGGCGGTCGTTTTTAACCTGGCGACAAAGTATTTTCAATTTAAAACTAGTGGTCGCTGGTCGGGAAAAGAGGTGGTCGTCTTGTAGGCGTCAACAATACATTGGTCTTATGGGAATATAAATACGTTCCTTGAATAAGATTATAGGTCCTGATGGGGGGGGGGGGTCGTCTGGTGAGGTTTCACTGTACACATTGCTACACCGTTACTGAACGTTGTTCTACTCTTCTCTCTGTTATCCCGGCAGCTGTAATGCGTACGTGACGCTTAACGTTCGAGGCAGTATTTTGTAATGCGGAACGACTCGTGCGTTCGATGGTGTCATTCTAGCTTATAGCTTCTTGACTAGCCCAACAGTGTGTGTTTCTGTCATGGCCGCGCTAAAGTATTCTCTAGAATTTTCACGTGTTTGTTAAAGACGCATATTATGGAACCCTGCAAACTATAAATAGCCCATACCTGCCGCTTAGTGTTCAGTGTTATGTCGGGGGATTTACACAGTGCGTCGCAAGTGGTGTATTAATGAATAGTGATTGTAGCGCGGAATTCTTTATATTTGACATTATTATTGCGTGTGGACAAATCTAACTGGAACTATTGTACGAGTTGATTATAAACTGTTATTTAGTGATGATTTAGCTGGTGATTAGTGACCTAATTGGTATCTTGTATTTTGTTTTCTACCGTACCATACGACGATCAGTTAGACAGTAGTAACAATATATTTCTCGGTGTATATACACCGTGACTACAAGAAAATAGTTTTAACTTATTGACATTTATGTAAATTCTGTTTTTAACTTGTAACTGGTTTACGACACCAAGAATACAAATTACTGAAGAGAAGACGTACAAATTAAAACACCTCTAAAAGCAATCGTCAGCAAAGTCACGTGACGAATAAACGTAAAACGATCTTGTTCAAACGTGACTGGAAAACTGTAATAAAAAAAAAGACCTTAAAATTCTGTTCACTACACCAAAATGGAGATTTATAAAAAGAATCTATTCGTCTGCGCTGTGGCGGCACATTGATTGATTGAAATTCTGATAAGCGGCCTGTAAAATTCATACGTATTTGTGCGTGTGACTGTGCGTGCATCCGTCTATCTGTACTGTACGTGTTCGATTTACAAAGGCGTAAAGATTCGATTTAGTATATGATCGATTGTGCCTTGCCTTACACAGTTTGTCGCTACCCGCCTACCGAATACATTTCAACGCTTACGCACACACGCACACTCGCGCACGATCTATAAGCTGTCCTTTTTACAAGCGTTTGCGCATCTTCTTCTTCTTTTTATTCTTCTTCTCCTCATCCTCTTCCTCCTTCTTCTTCTTCTTCTTCTTCTTCTTCTTCTTCTTCTTCTTCTCCTTCTCCTCCTCCTCCTCCTCCTTCTCCTTCTTCTTCTTCTTCTTCTTCTTCTTCTTCTTCTTCTCATTCTTCTTCTCCTCCTTCTTCTTCTTCTTCTTCTTCTTCTTCTTCTTCTTCTTCTTCTTCTTCTTCTTCTTCTCCACTTCAAGGTATAGGGCCCTGTTACAGACTGTTCCGCCTTCAGTGAAGCCATTTCTTTCTCCTTGGTCTACCTATATCTCGTCTTCCTTAAGGTCCGTATCTTATTACTTGTTCAGGTAGTCTCACATTTTCCATTGTCTCCATATGCTGCCTCCATTTTATTTTCCCTTCCATTATTCTTCTGGCCATAGAATATACTGTTACGACGGACTCCCTGATCATCGTATGGTACAGTAGAAAACAAAATACAAGACATGAATGAAGTCACTAATCAGCAGCTTCGATTTATCGCAAATACAGTTTATAATCAATTTGTACAATAATCCGATTATAATTTGTCCACACGCAATAGTAATGTCAGCTAATAAAGTCCTGCACAATGATAACACTTCGCCACAATACTTCGAACTTCACTTAAATAAATCGTTACCTAAACTGAACTGAACTGACCGTCGCTGGATGCATATATTTATACACCGCTGAGAGTCCAGAATAATCTGTCAGTTTTTCGATGACGTGTTAAACAGGCGCTCTCGGATCCACTAGAAACAGTTTCACTGTCTGGCTTTGAACACAATGCCCGACCGTTGCGGTCTCAAACATCTTCGATTGTTGACGCATGATAAGTGGCACGTAATTGTCTTTCATCGCAAAGCAGCAGCAATGCGTACGCACACAAACATTGCAGCTGGAATCTGCTGGGATAGCCGAGAAAAGAGTAGAATAACGTTCTCAGTACACCAGGACGTTGTGTATTGCGTAACAATGCATTTAGCCGATGTCAGTTCTTACATCTTCATTTCGTATTTGATCTCTACGGGGGTGCAACCTTTTGTTTTTTGTCAAGAAGTTCATCTCACTTGTTTGTATACTACGCTCATCATTTCTCGTCATCGTCCAACTTTCACTTCCATAATATAAGTTGAAACATGTGTTGCCATTACTCTATAGAATTTAATGTTGGTGCCTGTTTGACACCGGAACAAACTCTCCTTGTAGATGATGATGGTGATGAACATGTATGGGTTTACTGGTAAACCAGTAGTACACTAGTAAACTGTTTTAAATGTATAGGTTTTTAGACGGATAGGTGGGCGTTAACACCCATTTTATAACTTCTCGAGAAAACGTCTGCTGAAAGGAACTGTATTTAATATTAATCGCTTTGGTGACAACAACATTCCTCGGCAGACGGTGTGCAAAAGAAACTAAAAGAATGCAGTCGAGGGTTTGAGCCTCCCACATCAGTTTCAGCAGTTGGTGAACTATTATCATTATAGAAACAACTCTGAAACATTTTATGTCAACGCCACTGCCTCTAAATGTTAATAATACGAAATCAAAGACACATCCAAATAGTCATGGAATTAATACATTCATTTTATATTGTTTCATGGGCGGCTCTAGCATAAGGCCGGAATATTAAACCTGGCAACGTTGCGTCTGAGGCCTATAAGCATACTGTAATAAAATAGCTAAAGTAAACGTGTTATATTTTGAGTTAATTTCATAGCATTACTAAAATCATGAGTAGGGCTATTTATAGCTAAATCTAAATTATAGATCTGTGCCCAGTTAGTACTATACGTTTAAGTTGATGAAATTAGTGAACTAGTGTTAGGCCTAATGAATTATAAAACTGTTGTTAACCGGCAATGAAAAATAACGCGATTTGATTATTGAAATACATAAATTAAGAGATCGTCTAGTCGGCCTCAAATATCAGCTGGTTCCAGTGTTGCCACGTTTAATATTCCGGCCTTCTACTAGAGCAGGCCATGTCCAGTATATAGACTGTTAATACGCACAGACAAAGTTGGTAGGTCCCAACAGTATACAAACAGAAACAGCCGTACCCTTTACCATTCCAGGCGTGAGCCTTCACCTCTTCACACGTCTTTGATAGACGCTGTCTGTATCTGTAGCTGATAGAACGATGTTTTCAATCGCAATTGACCGGATTTAAATTTTTATCGCGTTTGCCTGTATTGTATTTAACCATATTGTTGCAATTGCTAATGTAGATTTTTTCTTATTTTGCCCTTCTTGTTTGAGAACACTTGAAACATAAAATATACAGTGCACTTTTAGTACAATACAAGTGCATAAAACTGTAAAACTGTAAAAACGTAAGATGTTTGTAAACAAAAACTGTGCAAATTCTTAACAGAAGGGATTGGGAAAAGAAAACACAAGGGACACGTTGGTTGTATTTATGGTGCAAAGTTACAAATCCGCGACCGTCAATTTGTTTTGCTCCGTTTCCTATAAGTTGTTGTGTTTTGTTGCTAAGAACACAGTCGATACTGGATAATATCCAAATATATCTTACACGCTGCTCGAGGGAGAGATAGTTCAAACAGTTGTACATCAGCGCACTCTAGTAAACGAAAACAAATTTTCTTTTTTTCTTTTTTTTACCTTGTCAGCGTTTTGAGAGAGAGAGAGAGAGAGAGAGAGACAGAGAGAGAGAGAGAGTGTGTGTGTGTGTGTGTGTGTGTGTGTGTGTGTGTGTGTGTGTGTGTGTGTGTGTGTGTGTGTGTGTGTGTGTGTGTGTGTGTGTGTGTGTGTGTGTGTGTGTGTGTGTGTGTGTGTGTGTGTGTGTGTGTGTGTGTGTGTGTGTGTGTGTGTGTGTGTGTGTGTGTGTGTGTGTGTGTGTGTGTGTGTGTGTGTGTGTGTGTGTGTGTGTGTGTGTGTGTTCGTGAATAACGGTATTTTTGTATATGAGTATCAAAAAGACCCATGTGACATATCAGCTGTGGCATAACTGGATGCTATACCGATCGGAACTTCTGCTAGGGGATCAAAGCCGAAACCAAGCAAACTTTTCTCGTCTAATGCAAAGAGACAAATTTACCAATTCTGAGGTACAATAACTTCTTATAAAAATATTAAAATGATGTATATGTTAATAAAACCATTAGTCAGATATTTATGTCTTGCTAATGCTCGCAAACTGTTGGAATACCGTAGGATCAAGCTTCAAATGATGAAGTATTATTTTCTTGTTTCTGTTGCTCTACTTTATCAGTTACTGAACTATAAATATATGTACATTACTAATTATTTTTTGATTTCAAAGTCTGTCTAATCAATAATATACTCTAACTACTCTTATATTTACCACGATCCCAAACATCATAACAAAAATTAAACATCATAACAGGTACAATAATTTAAAACTAGATCCTTCTGTCCTTATGCGTATTCTGGGGTGTCCTATTAATTATACTATACATTATGTAATATCTGGAGCTTAAAAGTTGTGTTTCAGTTACTATAAAAACCACCAAGGTAATATAAATAGCAGTGGCGAGTCTCGACCCGAGCGTAAGGGCAAGCCATCGACTCTAAGCACAATATAAGCACATGTACATAAAATTCCAATGATAGAAAAATTATTTTAAAATATTCAGGCACGCACTTGTTTCTGTCGCTGTGAGAAAAAATATTCATCAAGTACAATTAGTATTAGGATTAAAAAAATGTCGCACAGCACATCGACTTGAAACTTGCAATTCAAAACTAACCTCAAACAGCGCCTACTAAAACATAACAGAAGAGAAAAGTGGCCGCATTTTCACCGAGCCGGGACACTGCTATACTCCGGGCCGCCTTTTGAGCAGACTGAAACGGAAGTGAGGGAGTAGGCCAGGGAAAGGTGCGGGTGAAAGGGGCAGCGCCTACGGTGTTGTCAGATGGTAGTAGAGGGGCAGGGGGCGCACGCCTGTCAGCACGAGTTATGGCAATGCTGTCGCCAAGGCGGAGCTGCCGCACTTACTTACTCTGTGAATATCTTGACCACGTGGGTTACAGTGTTCTGTATTTTAGTGCTAGAACACAAATTTGAATCGCGCGCCGGTTCATTTGGCAACCAAGGCGAGTGTGACGAGGCGACGACATCACTTCCGCTTTAATCTGTTCAAAAGGTGGCCCGGAGTATAGCGCTCCTAGCGGCCTAAAACACTACTAAAGAGTCCTTGCTTTTTGCGTCTTTGAAAGCCAGGAGCTGTCCGGTTTAGGATGCTATGTGCGTACCAGCAAACCATCGTACTCGTAGTTTATATTGTTTGTTGTAAGTTCGAGTATTTCTAACACTAGCCTGATGTAAAAAAATGCTAGATATGCCTTGTGTCTGTGTGTGTGTGCGTGTGTTTGTAAATAATGTTCCTTCTGTATATGGGTATCGAACCCATGTGATGAATCAGCTGTGGCATTACTCGATTATTCGAAGCTATATAGATCGGAACTTCTGCTATGAAATCAAAGCCGAGACCAAGCAAACGTTTCTAGTCTAATAGAAGGAGAAATATTTACTGAAACTAAGACACAATCATTCCTTAGGCTTTCACGGCCGGTGTCATTTGAATTATGAAAGAATTATTAGCACAGGTAGCATCGCGGGAAATCAGCAGCCTTCCCCACAGTATTCTTGGAAAACAAGTGAGTCACATAATGGCGTAGCTTGGTGCGAGCCAATCATACACCATCTCTGTTGTGATTGGTTGATGGTGTCATTTTTACCTGTACGTGGGACTTTGCTGAATTTATATGTACAGGTAGCATGGGAGGACAGCTTCAGTCTATACCACAGTACTGTGGGCCTGCACGTAGACACCCAAAGTGCAGAAATTTTACACCACTGATGATGGTAGCCAGTGGAGCTGCCGAAACGTTTGGTTTTGTTTTTAACCAGGGACCACGGCCAAACAGCCCGGATATCTTTCATAATTCATAAGACACAATCGTTTGCTATAAAAACTTTCAACTGATGTACATATATGTTAATGAAACCATTAACCGGATATTTATGTTTTGTTGACGCGCGCAGACTGTTTCAATACCGCAGGATGAAGATCCAAATAATGAAGTTTTATTGTCTTGTTTGTGTTGCTCTACTTTATCAGTTACTACGAATAGGCCTATACGAGGTGTGTTAGAAAAAAACACCGAGCTTTAAGAATAACACATCAGCCCGCACAAACAATGTTTTGGGCGCACCTAGCGATAGTTTTTGACAACAAACTGCCATTTATTCTGTTCCGCTTTCAGCATTAGTCTTTGAGCTATATCAGATTAAGCGAGGACGTGCGCACGGTGCCCGGCGGATTAGTGACAAAGCGGTTAAGAAGGACCGCGAAGAACAACGTGTGCATGTGCCATTTTGCAGCAAAACAAAGTTAAAACTTTACAGACACATTTTGGTTTTGAATTAAGCATACGCGGAGGCCTGCATGAGCCGAACGATTGTTTTAAGAACTTTTATAGAAGGCAAAAACAATGGTCCGTACAGATCAAAGCGATATCGAAGATCATGGGAAGAAAGCTCGTGATGTGGTAATTGTAAATAATCGTTTTCCTGCCGAGACATTCTGAGAGAATCCGCATCCACAGAAGATCGTATAACTAAATTTTGATAGAAACATTTAAATGTATCGTATCACTGAAAAATTCGTACAGCGTTTGTTGACGACGATCAGAAAGAGACCAGTTTTCAAATCGGTCAACAACTGCGTATCGATGCAAATGGTAATGAAAACTTTGAAAACTTTGAAATGCAATGGAAATTGCTTTGTAAAGATTTTACGAAGTTAGCAGCAAAATTTTGTACACACACGTTGTGTTATGTTCTTCATTCTCACTTCGTTATATATCCGCCGGACGGTGTGTCCCCGTGCCTGCTACAGCCCGTGTAGCTCGATCATGACAAGACGATGGAAACGGTATTCTGGTGTCAAAACCTGTCGCTAGCAGCAATTAATTGTGCAGCTCGCTCTATGCGAAGATTGAAGTGGTACACAGGTAGTTCGGTGTTTTTTTTAACACACCTCGTATGTACATAATTTCTAAATCTTTGATATCAGATTCTTTTTAATCAATAGTATCCTCCAACTCCTCTAAGCCTTACAATAGCCACAATTCTAAACACTACAACAAAGGTGTAACGGCTACGATGTTTTAAAAATGGATCCTTCTGTCCTTTAGCGTATTCTGAAGTGTTTTATTAATTTTACTAAACACTGCCTGACATCTTTGCAGCTTAAAAATTATGTTTAAGTTACTGTAACAACCACCGAGGTAATTTAAATACTCTGTATGTTCCATTGTGTCATTATCGACTACAGGTTACGTTTGATTGCAAAACTCAAAGAATTTAGGATGATCTTACCAAATGACACACATAAAACTAAATACCCGACATGCGCTCTCATCTGTTCTGATAAAATGTAGTCTAAAAAATACAATAGGAATTTTTATTGCAAAGCAAGATTATTTGGTCAGCAAGAACGTAACACCACAGTTAGTATTCATGTTAGTACTATTCGGTCAGCAAGAAAGTAACACCACAGTTAGTATTCATGTTAGTACTATTCGGTAAGCAAGAACGTAACACCACAGTTAGTATTCATGTTAGTACTATTCGGTCAGCAAGAAAGTAACACCACAGTTAGTATTCATGTTAGTACTATTCGGTCAGCAAGAACGTAACACCACAGTTAGTATTCATGTTAGTACTATTCGGTCAGCAAGAACGTAACACCACAGTTAGTATTCATGTTAGTACTATTCGGTCAGCAAGAACGTAACACCACAGTTAGTATTCATGTTAGTACTATTCGGTCAGCAAGAACGTAACACCACAGTTAGTATTCATGTTAGTACTATTCGGTCAGCAAGAACGTAACACCACAGTTAGTATTCATGTTAGTACTATTCGGTCAGCAAGAAAGTAACACCACAGTTAGTATTCATGTTAGTACTATTCGGTCAGCAAGAACGTAACACCACAGTTAGTATTCATGTTAGTACTATTCGGTCAGCAAGAACGTAACACCACAGTTAGTATTCATGTTAGTACTATTCGGTCAGCAAGAACGTAACACCACAGTTAGTATTCATGTTAGTACTATTCGGTCAGCAAGAACGTAACACCACAGTTAGTATTCATGTTAGTACTATTCGGTCAGCAAGAACGTAACACCACAGTTAGTATTCATGTTAGTACTATTCGGTCAGCAAGAACGTAACACCACAGTTAGTATTCATGTTAGTACTATTCGGTCAGCAAGAACGTAACACCACAGTTAGTATTCATGTTAGTACTATTCGGTCAGCAAGAAAGTAACACCACAGTTAGTATTCATGTTAGTACTATTCGGTCAGCAAGAACGTAACACCACAGTTAGTATTCATGCTAGTACTATTAGGTCAGCAAGAACGTAACACCACAGTTAGTATTCATGTTAGTACTTTTTCTTTTTCCACGTACTGTAACCTACGTAGTACCTCCAAACATCTTATCCTTCTTAACTTTTTATCATCCGATCGTTAATCATCAACAAACATTGAGGTAAAACTGAAAAGCGGTGAAAAGAGGAATGAATATAATCTTAGAAGTAAGTTATTACGAGACCTTTAACGTGAAGGAACAATGGGTAGGTAAAAGTTATCGTGTTCCCAATAGGATAGAGATAACAATGTGTAAAAAAATATTGTTGTAATGTACAACAATGAAGTCACAAAGTGATCGATCCGTGTTATTTATACTGAAGAGCAGTGTAGCGGCTCCTGACCAAATAATCTGATGGTGCAGAGCAAAATTCAGCCTCAACGAAGAAAAATTTTAGATTTCTATTAAAATATTATTACACCTAACTAATCTTCTTCTTCTTCAGCGGCACGACAACCCATTAGTGAGTCAAGGCCTCCGCCAGTTGTCCCGGTCAAGGGAAGACAACTGACTGGCTGAGAAACTGATAGGTTTCTGAACATTAAAGAGTTTCGCAGATGGGATATGTGAATTCTCCGATTAAACCCCCAACCTGGAGGAACAGGAACTTTGATTTCGGGCTGCTCTCACACTAGAGAGTCGCTTTCACCTCAGCTGACGAGCTCTCTCTCCCCGGTCGCAGTAGGCTAACTGACTCAGCCCATGTGTGCAGCCGTTGGGCTACTATAGCCTCCTCCGCCTCCACACTAGATGCACATCCTGCTGCCGATGTTCATCATCCTGCCAGGCCAAGCCCAGGATACCCCCAGTCTAACCCGATAGAACTCCCATCTCTCGTTTGCTTACCGATCCACTCCGCCGAAGGGATTGGTTACCACAACCTTGGAGTGGATTGTTCGGAGAAACAGGGTCCACCGACGTGTAGGTGAGAGTGGAGTTGGGGTGGAGAAGCTGGTGCGTTTCTCTACTATCAAAGTATATGTTTGCGTCACACCCCCTTTGGACCCCACACCTAATTAATAGTGAATATATGTTTTAAATAAAGAAATTGGTTTATTCAAATAAACGTTTAAGTCATTAACAACTGACTTTGCGTTTGTGTATAACACTAAAACAAAAACTAAGTGTGTGTATGTGTTTATGTGTGTACGTGTGAGTGTACGAGTCTCAAACGGACGGTGGTTACTTACCGAATGAGTACACTAATTGATTTTTCTTATGTAAACAGTTTTCAGTTTGTTTTTCTCTTGCCTCAAAACCTGTTAAATTTATTTACTTTTGGAGTCACAAACTTAGGAGAATAAAATAAAACACATTTTGGTTTAAAAATGTAATGCGTCCCCTCGGAAAGAGAGCAGAAACAAAAAATCCCTACGAAGGCAGAGTTATGGTAAAATCTATTTATTGCACGACGCACAGAGATACAAATTACGGAACGATCGATCCCCCGGCAGGTGTAGCGGTAGGATCATCCTACATCTTTGACGAACTCGGTATAACAACCTTAAGCTGTAAGCGGATTATTTATACCAAAGTGGTTTCGAATTGAACTTGAAGAGTCCCTGGGATCCAATTTACTCACACATACACTTAAGTACGTATCCCTGTCTGTTCCGTACTCTCTTTGCCTCGGCGACAAACTCCTTGCTTCAAGTTTGTTATTCCAAATTCACTGCCTTCCACAGGTTCTATCCACGTCCATAATATCGTACAACTTAATTTACACGAACATATTATTTCTACACTCTATATAATATTACTTTTATACAGTATAATATTTATACACAGCATCTTCTTCTTCTCCTTCTTCTTCTTCTTCTTCTTCTTCTTCTTCTTCTTCTTCTTCTTCTTCTTCTTTTCAAGGATTAGGTTATATAAACCTGTTCCGGCACCCATCTAATCCTCGGACGACCCACGTCTCTTCTACCAATGGATTAGAGTTCAGTGCCGCTTTTGTCAATTGATCCTCTGTCAATCTTTGCAGATGATCCCACCATTGTCTTCTGTAAATTGAAATAAACTTTACTCTTGTTAAAACATAAAATGTTGCAGGTAAACTACCACTCCGCCTTAACCGATCTTCACCAAAATCAATAGGTCTTGAGTCCTCTTTAACTCAGGGGCATTTTCAAAAAATTATTTGATTCTGTTTGAATTTGCGGCAGTTATAGTTCGCCATAGAAAATTTTCTACAGACACGTAGACACACAGACACTTTTCGGAAAATGATTTTTCTTCATAATTTGAGGGTAGTACAATCAGAATCAGCCCTTATCTCGAACACGATTTTTCACGATCACCATACTTCCATTTCGTTACAGAACATGGAAGTAAAAAATTTCAATAAAATATTAACAACTGGTATCGTTCCATGTAAACAAAATATCTTAATCAGGAATACGGAAACAAGATAATATTTCGTTTTCAGAAATTCACATATTAAAAACGCTGGGTGGTATTCGGTTTCTTTCGCGTTGTTTAAATAAAAGATAAGTTAATCAAAAAATTCTTTTTTTTAAATAGTAACAACTATGTACAATTCGTATTCTGATTATCGTTCTCAGCGTTTTCAACAAAAGCATGTTGATTTATTTAGTTTCGTTCTGAGTGTACTTATTCAAAATAATTTTATAATTAATTGGAACACGGAAAACATGTATAGTTCTAGATACCGATTTTTTTTTATTCTTTATATGGTCAACCAGAATAATCTTTACATGGCCCAAGTTAGTTGTGTCCCGATTACATTTCACTAATTCGCACACCACGGATTAAAATTCCTAACATCTTGGAAGAGATAATTTGTTTGTTTCGATTCAGAACAATCTTAACGTATGACGCCGTCTAAAAGTAAATTAAATTAATACGTAATTGGAAATTAACAACACAAAATAAAATACCCATGACAGTGGGCTGTAAACGTGTAGGTGCTGGGTGATAAAAGTAATTTGATAACTTCAAGAGAAAACGTCTGTTCAAAGGAATGTCTTTAGCCTTAATCACTTTGGTGACAGCAACTTCCAAAGAGGGCGTACGAAGGAAATTAGCAGACGGCAGCCGAGAGTTTGAGCCTCCCACATCAGTTTCAGCACTTGGAAAACTATTATCATTAGAGAAACAACGCTGCGACATTTCATGTGAACGCCACTGCCTTTTGACTTTTGCAAATACGAAATCTAATAACTGTTACTAAATTCAGCCAGTCAGAGAATAAAACAATTTTATTTTGCGTTGGAAATGAAATTATCACAAACAACCGAATGCTTTAAAAGCCTTGTTCAATATTCTCTATTGTTATTAACACATTATCACGACCTTTGCACCCACTTTTGGAAAGCAATTTGGTAAAGGCTATGCTGCCCCCTCTGTAACACGCCTTGATGGCACCTCTCCTGTATCACTGTTTCTAGAATTCTGGAGGGCATATTTCAATGCCCCAAAGAGGTAAAACTCTGACGGTGCATGATCAAGACAACAGGGAAGATGGAGAAACGCTGACCAATCCATTTCTGCAAGGCATTGCTTGTACCTAGACACATGTGAGACTTAGCGCTATCATGACACAATTTAATGGTATGAAAAGTTTTCTCAATTCTTTTTCTTCTGATAGCATTTTGAGAGTGTCTTCAATAATTCAGTGTAACGCTTACTCTTGAGCTCAACATCATTACCTCCACCCTCCATCACCTTCACTGCCTGTTTCAGAAAACATTTCTTCCTCGGACGCCCTACACTACGATACCCTGTGGGTTTATAATTCAAGGCAAGTTTGGGAAGGCGATCTAGCTGCGTTCTACTCAAATGCCTACACCAGTTGGCCTTCTATTCCGTAATTCTATCCTGTAATTAAAAAATGTACAAACAAGTGAAATTAATTTCTTGAGGAAAACCAAAGATTGCACCCTTAGAGGTCAAATAGGAAGTGAAGATATAAGAACTGAGCTAGATGTATATTCTTTGGGCAGCAAAATAAGGGAAGAACAAATAAAAAGAAGGCAGCATATCGAGAGAATGAAAGATATGAGACTACCTGAACAAGTAATAAGATACAGGCCTATTGTGTGTCCAAGCAGCCATGCGCCCTGAAGGATTAAGCGACCCTTTAAAAATTCGTAGTTTTGCAGTCCAGTGCCTAGTAGGTGACTCATCCTTCAGGGCGCATGGCTCCTTGGACACACAATAAAGAAAGACGTGATATAGGTAAAGCAAGGAAGAGGAACAGGTTGTAACCCTACACCTTAACGTGGAGAAGAAGATGAAGTATTAAATGTTGTAATTTTTAATCCAGTAACCCAGTAAGGGCCCCCGGCTATGGTTACAAGTGAAAAACGTCCAAAGGTCTCGAAGATGTAAGAGAATTATCTCAGAAGGACCAGGAACTTTGATTTCGGACTGTTCTTGCCCTAGAGAGATGCTTCACCTCGGCTGACGAGCGCTCTCTGCCCGGTCACAGTAGCCTAACTAACTCAGCCCATGTGTGCAGCCGTGACCTACTAGAGGTTCCTCCGCCTCCACACTAGATGCACACTCCGCTGCCGGTGTACACCATCCTGTCAGGTCAGGGGATCCAGGTTACCCCCGGACTGGCCTGACAGGACGCCCTTCTCTCTTTTGCTTGCCGACCCATTTCGCCAAAGGGATTTGTTACCACAACCTTGGAATGGGTTGCTCGGCGTAACAGGGCCTACCGCCTTGTAGGTGAGAGTGGAATTCGGGTCACAATTCAAGTTAGCAACAATTATGCGTTTTGTGATTAGCCGATTTGCACGAATCATGTCTTCAACTCGTTGCCCGCTGTCATCAGTCGCTACAGTCGCTGGTATCCCACCGGGTGGTTTGTCGTCTATGGACGTTTCCCGTGAATTAAACTTGTTGACCCATGTTTGGACATTGCTCTCGTCCAATCCTACGTCCCTATACACCTTTCACGTTTGCCGCTCTTTAGTCGAGAATTCGATGACTGCACTGCCCTCTGTCTATGTTTCACAGCTGTTTTTATCTTCTATCCGTCGGGTGCAGAGGTTTTCAAGAGTGCTCACAAGCCCAAACGTCTCCTCTGCCTTCTACACTCTTCTTGACGTTAGCCTCTCATTTCGTTCCGGACCGTCCTCTTCCTCTTCTGCCTTCTTGTTTTGTCTCCCATGCTCGTTTCAGGTACCTTCCCTCGTTCATCCTACCGACGTAGCCAAACCAACGCAGTTGCGAGCTTTCAATGTTAACATTTAAAGAGAATATATTTAAATTCTTTCGAATGTTAACGTTTCTCACCCAATCTCCACAAGTTTTCTTCTCAATTCTCCTCAGGAATCTCCATTGCTTATATTCTCTTTATATGCATGTCGTTCAGAGTCCATAACTCACAACTGTAGGTCAATGTTGGAGAATATACAGATTTGTATACTGGCAGTTTTGTTTTCTTTTACACTTCGCTTTTTGTCAATCTTGCTTGCAGCTGAGATTCTCATGTCTACCTCTGACTCAATTCTGCCATCCTCACTGAGCAGCTGAGATCCTAGCACCTAAATATTTAAATGTCGCCACTTTTGTTCAATCTCTTTATTGTTGCCTATTTATTCTCATTGTCCATTGTCTTGGTGGGGCTAATAATCATATTCTTCCTCCTCATCGTTTCTTCCCACACATTTATGTTTTGCTGCAGATTCTGTTCTGTGCTGGCAATCAGAACGATGTCTGTCGGCAAAAGCCAAGTAACACACTGGTTGCAGCCTCCAGTTGCCTACCCTTAAACTTCCTACTTATTTGTTGACTCTCCTTGATAATAGCATCCTTCGATACAACAAAAAGGTAAGGTGAAAGAATATCCCTTATCTCACTGCAGCTAAGGTGCTAAATTCGCTTGATGTTTCGTTACCTTAATATGTATGACTGAAGTATGATGACGGTGTTTTGTTACTCGATGTATATTACTGTTGCGTCTGGAAGCTCTTGAATGCTCTTGAGTTATTCCTAGAAACGCTAATTGGAAATGGCTGGTTAGAAAGAAGTTTAACGTGGACTGTATGTTTTTCATATAATGATAGTTTATTGAAATTTTGATGATGCGATTGCTGACACGTGCAGAAGTTAACGCGGCATGAAGCCCGCTAATTGAATTAGAAATAAAAGTCGAAAGACATTTGTTAACTCCTAAAGGCAATGCCTTGTCGCTGTAGCCACGTCACTCTATCCCTTGCGATATTCTTCATTTCTTCATAGGACCCACTATTCACGACACTCATTGTGCTGCGGAAGTATGCAGTTCTTGGTCTTCCTTTGGGCTTCTTCCCCACTACTTTGCCCTCAAAGATGTTAGTTAAAAAAGCACTATGTCTGATCACATGCCCTATCAACTTAATCTTCCTCACCTCTATACTCCTAAGCAGTGTTCTATTCTCATTTATTTCCTCTAAGATCTGTTCATTCGTCTTCCTATCTGTCCAACTAGTTTTTGTCATTCTCCGCCAAATCCACATCTCCATTGCCTGAAGTCTGTCACTCTCCACCTTCCCTAAGGTCTACGATTCACACCCGTAAGTTAAAACACTCCATACAAATACCTTAACAAACTTTTTCCTTGTTTCAATACTAATATGGTTGCTTGTTAATAAGTTCCTTTTGCTCTGGAATGCTTGTTTTGCCAGAGCTACTCTCCTATTAATCTCTGCCAGACACTTATTCCCACTTCTAACTATGCTACCCAGGTAACAAAATTCAGTAACGTGCTCCAATATTGTGTTGCTCAACATAATGGTTGATTTAATGTCTTCTCTTTTTTTACTTACAACCATTATTTTAGTTTTCTTAATCCTCAATCTCCAAGCGTGAAGAATTTTGTTAAACGTACCTAACATTCGGGTCATATCCTTTTCTGAGTCAGCCATCAGTACAATATCATCTGCGAAGCGAATACTGTGTATCTGTTCCCCATTTATTTTAATTCCCCTAGAACTCCTTTTCATCTGAGTTACAACATCTTCTATAAACAAATTAAACAAGTACGGTGACAATGGGCAACCTTGTCTTACACCTCTTCTTATTATTGCTTCCTTTTTACATCCATTTATGTCTATTTCCGTACTTTGCAACCTATAAATATTGAAGATTACCCTTCTAACTTTCCAGTCAAGTCCTGACTTCCTCATAGTTTGAAACAACAGCTTCCAATCAACATTGTCGAACGCCTTCGAAATGTCGAAAGACATAATCGTTATTAATAAGGCAGGAATCGCCCAAGTAGAATCAGTGCATGTTGCACATACTAAATAATTTAAATAATGAAACCCCGTAGCCGCGGCTAGAAATATTACGAGTGATCAGCTCGGAGTCTTGAGTACAACTAACGTAATTTTCGCTACAGTCAGCCCAGCTAGAGACCGGCTGTAGTTAGCAGATAAAAACGTGACGTCATCTGCAGGTGGCGCAATGCGGTATTTAGATTACAGAGTTTACAAGGTTCAAAGTTTGACCAATTACTGTAAGTATAAATAAAAGTGTATCGGTTGTCCATATGAAATTATGTTCTCTCAGTAGTATAAATTTCAGACACACATCAACATTACAGATTTTACTTGCAAGCAGACATTTCATTCGGTATAATCCTCGTATACGTCCCAACACTGGAGACGTCCACACGTACAGCAGCGTATTGGCCGTAGAATACGCCTTCGTGTTCTCCTTGTTCTCCTCAACCCAGAAATTGGTAGCTTGCAATTTCTACCTTTCCGAAGACAGTCTCTTTCATCTTAGCCACACACTCCTACCTGTCCCTTCAATCCCCACTACGCCTCTTGATGAGGGTGGTGAATCACTTTACATGACGTAGAAGGTGACCAATCATACTGCTTCTCCTATCCACAGTGCTTCTAATTAGTAACCTTTTTTCAACCAATTCCTTCAAAACCTCATCATAATGTAACACTTTAGTCCATAATATTATTAAGGTTATTCTCCAGTACTACATCTCAAAAGCTTCAAGGTAGCTCCTCACTCTTCAATTTCCTCAAACTCCAGGTTTCCAAGCTATGTGTGCATATGCAGCAAAACAACGCTTTATAAAGTCCCTCCTGATTTCCAGGGTTACGTTTCGGAACAACAGAAGAGATCTTTTTTGAAAAATTCTTTTCTTGATTGTCCGATTTAATTTTTGTATGACTGCTGCATCATTCATCTAATGTTATGCAGCTCCCAAGCTATTAAATCTTATCAACTTGGAATAGCTCCCTAACTTGGGATATCTCAGTCTTCTGTTTTTTAAAACATTTCGTGACTTTTCTTTTTCTTTAATTATCATCGTGTCGCAGGAGAGTCAATTATAAGCGACTAACAAAATTCTAAGACTATTTCTTACGCTTTCACCGCCGGCGTTATAAATATTTTAATTAATGTCCGGGGCTCTAAGGCCGTGGCCTTCCGAAATCTTCATGCTGACGATGTAATTCGCTTAATCAGATGTTTCGGCCTCACCTATGGAGACCATTTTTAGTGAAAGGACTTTAGAAAGCTGACAATATTTACGTCAGTCAACCACAGTATGGTGGCAAAGGCCTTCGCCTTCAAAGGTGAGGCAGAACCGGCCGAAACTTTGGAAGACGACGGCCTCACAGTCCCGATATTAATTTAAATTTAAATTTCAAGTAAGTATTGTCATATAAATTGTTTCCTGCGTTGAGACGTACATAATTATCCCCCCCCCACTACTGAAGTTAGCTGGCGCTCATGCTGCCGAAACCCTGATCAAAGGAACTTTTAACAAGAAACCATGGCCAATAAAAGTTTTGCTTATTTTAACATTTTCCTCAGTCCTAAAATACTTGCACACAATTTAGTATATAACTAAAATTGCTCTATTTATAAATACAATACATACAATGTGTTTTAAATGTGCTTAAAACTGTAAACAGCGCAAGAGGGTTGAAAAAACTGAACAATTTCTAAACAGTAGGAACTGAAAAAGAAGACACATGAGACGACGTTGTTGTGCGAAGTTACAAATCCGCGACCATCAATTTAGTTTGCACTTTCCTAAAACTTGTTGTGTTCTGTTGCTAACAACACAGTCGATACTGGAAAATATCCAATATATCTTACAGAGAACCCAAGTCGTTACACATCAACACACCCTTGTGAACAAAAACAACTTTTATTTTTGTATTTGTCTTTAGCGTGTGTGTGTGTGTGTGTGTGCGCGCGCGCGCGTAAATAAATTTCATTCCGTACAGAATTACCGAACCCGTCTGATGAATCTACTGTGTCATTGAATGATGGTAAATCTATCGTAGGAATCGAAGTCGAGATCCAAGCTAAGATTTCCCGTCAAATGCAAAGAGAGACGTTTTACTGAATCTGACGTGGAATGGCTTGCTATGCACGTATGACGTATATGGTATGCTATGCAATATAACGACGTATATACGTATTAATGATACAATTGGTCATCTGTTTGTTTCTTTTACTATCTTCATCCATCTGTTTTATTTCCTTCATTAGGGACTCTCTATTCTTCTTCATTATGATTTTCTTTGCATGTGTTGTGTCATCTCGATATTCTTTTCGGTTGTGTCCCGTACGTCTGTCAAGCCGTTTTAGCGTCTGTTCATTCCGCTCTTTAATTATTTTCTCACATTCGCTATAAAAACAACAACAGAGTTCCGTGGCGGCATGTCTCTTTCTTTACACACCGCTCTAATTGTTTTACAGCTGGTTTAGCGAAGTATTAGTGCGATTGTGGGGTTCCTAATTGCAATAGTTTTATAATTGGGTGGTTAGTCAACTTATGATTGTGTCATGTCTGTGTTCCGTATTCGGTAGCGTATCCTAGTAGCATTAGTGTAAACCAAGTGAAAAATTGTTATGTGGATGTTAAATAAAACTTGTCACTATCAATTTCTCAGCTGTTTATTGGTTTGTTCTACTGTTTTAATATTACGATCCATGCGATTTCTATAACAATGTATTGTGTTTCTGTTTAGGCCAATGTAAAGCAGAATTTCACCTAAAGGTAGGACAATAAATACAAATTTCGTTACACGTTATAAATTTAAATAAAACGCAGTGTGCAATTAAAGTTGTACGATCGGCACAATTATATTATTCACGTAGATAGAACCTGTGTATGGCAGAGAAATTGGAATATTGGAATAACAAACTTGAAGGAAGGAGTTTGTCGCCGACCCAAAAAGAATACGAAAGAGACAGGGCTGCGCACTTGTGTGTGTGTGTGTGTGTGTGCGCGCGCGCGCGCGCGTGCAAATTGGATTGCAAAGACTCTTCAAGTTCAAATCGAACCCGCTTCGGTATAAATAATCTGCTTATAGCTTAAGGTTGTTATGTCGAGTTCGCCAAAGAGGTAAGACGTTCCTACTACTACAGCTGCCGTGGGATCGATCGTTCTGTACAGGAACGTAATTTCTCTGTGTGCGTTGTGCGATAAATAGATTTTATCATAATTCTGCCTTTGTAGGCGAATTTTTTTGCTGCTCTTTTTCCGACGAGACGGAAAATGTTTAAAACCAAAACTTTTTACATTAATTTTATTCTCGTAGGTTTGCGATTCCAGCAGTGAATAATCTAACAAATTCTGAGGCGAGAGAAGCAAACAGTGGAAACTGTACCTTATTCATGAGGAAAATTAATTAATATACACATTCGGTACATAACCACCATACCACACACACACACCAGAACTAGGATATAACAGACGTGCTACGTTAGATGTGGACATTACATAGACCAAGTCTAGAGGCACAGAGTTCCAGAATTCCAAAATAAAGATGGTCTACAACAATGTGGAAATGGAACCGACATAAATAGGAACAGACGCCGTACAATTTTTACAGAGGACATTTTTACTTATGACATTTCTTGTATGATCTCGTGTATTACACCTTTTAACTGATCTCAGAAATTTTATTTTTGCTGTTTTTATCTTCTGTTCATCTATTTTCATTATGATCCAGGTTTTAGTTCGTGTTACGACCCAAAATACAAATTGTACCTAGTTTTTAATATTTTAAAAATAAAGAAATAAATTGATTAAATTATTTTTTATTTAAACGACGCGAAAAAAGGGAATGCCGCCAATCGTTTGATTTTTGTGACTTTCTGAAAACAAAAAATTATTTTGTTTTTGTATCCGTGGTTACATAGCATGGAAGAAACGATATCAATTGTTAATATTGTATTGAAATTTTCAGGTTTTGGTCAAATAAATTTATAACACTAATACAAACAATTCCCCCTTTCCTCCTTCAACTACCCATTTTATTTATAGATATTTCACCTACCTTTCTACAGTGGATTATTAAGACCTTTTTTAGTATACTTTATTTATCAAAAATAGGTACTTTACTTTTGTTAAA
Organism: Magicicada septendecula; assembly: GCA_034769895.1. Lineage (NCBI taxonomy): Eukaryota > Metazoa > Arthropoda > Insecta > Hemiptera > Cicadidae > Magicicada > Magicicada septendecula. The sequence goes on along the minus strand of CM068368.1, from coordinate 26,581,201 downwards.
ACGTAAAACGTTACAGGTAAATTACCCCTTCACCTTAACCGATCTTCACCAAAATCAGTAACGTGGGCACATATGCAAAACATTATTTAATTCTGTTTGAATTTGCGGTAGTTATCGTTTGCCATAAAAAAATTCTACACATATACACACGGAGAATTTTCGGAAAATTACTTCATGTTTCGAGGATAGTACAGTCAGAATCAGCCCTTATCTCGAACACGATTTTTTTTGCGATCACCACACTTTCATTTTCTTACGGAACATGGAAGTAAAAAACAGTTATCGAATCGGACATTTCTAGAGAGGTAAATTAGAAAATTGCGGAAACTTCTTGATCAAAAGTTCATATGTGTAAAAACACAAAAAGTACTCAAATTTTAAACTTATGACTAAAGACGTTTATTTTTTAACAAACGGGTTACTAATATTAACTGAAAAAAGTATGCGTGTGTGTCACACACACTCACACACACACACACACGCACGCACAAACATCAATAATTAATGAACCATTGTCAAGGCGGTATGGAACTGATACAAAACAATATCGTATTTCCGGGTTTGTAAATATGTATGCAGCGAGTTTTTCTGTTGTCTAACAATGTAGGGGGTCTCGTTTCTGCGATTCTGCGATTATAAATTGTCTGCGTCATTACACTCCATTATCGAGCAGTGTAATCGATAACAACTAATGATTTGAAAGGATATCCTACATTTAAATCAAATGACTATTAACATAGTTTTATCACAGCGTAAACTCAATTAATATCACACTGGTGTCTAAATATAATTTATTCCATATTTAACGTTAAAATCAATGTTTATATGCAGTGATCGGATGCAGCCATGTGTTCAATCCCCATACAGGATGCAACTGATGTATTATTAGTTTTCCGTTTATAGCCTACATAAGTTTCAAAACTACTCTGTAGACTCAAAAACTTAAACATCTTAAAAAATACTACATTCTGCTATAATGAACAGATGCTATCTGCAACAGTTATACTAATATAATACATTTATATTATAATATAATACATTCATTGCATTATTATAAATACAATAGTATGATAATATATTGTTACGACGGTCTTCGTATGGTACAGTGGAAAACAAAATTCAAGACACAAATGAAGACACTAAAAACCAGTTCTAATTAATCACAAATACTGTTTATAATCAACTTGTACAATAATCCGAGCAACAATTAATTGTCCACACTCAGTAATAATGTCAACTAATATAGTCCCGCACAATTATAATACAATAATATTTCGCCATAATACTTCGAACCTCACTGGAAGAAATGGCCGCTTAAACGCACTGTAATCGCCGACGTAAACTGAACTGTCCGTCGCTGGATGCTTATATTTATACCCCGCTGACATGCCAGTAAAACTGGTCACTGGTCACTGGTCACGCCTAAAATTTTACAAGGTGATGGCCTTTTCTACACAAAGAAAAACTGGCAAAGATACAAAGATCAAAGACTGGTACTTTCAGGCAAATATTAGAGCTGGTCACTCCAGCGCTTCCTCGGACGTACCACACCTTTCCGTTTCCTCGGCTTATAGTTTCGTAGTTGTTTGAGGATGCGGCGGTCATCCATTTGGTAAAGGTGTTCCCACCAATTCGGTCAATACTAGGTCATCCTGTCGAGTCTACTCAACGATATTCAGTTCATGCAGTATACCATATATATTCGTAGAAAAAAAATTATCGAATTTAAAAATAACATAATTCTTATTTTAAAGACTAAATAATTCAATATTTAGAAAATATAGAGAACAAAGATTGTGGTATATAATTGCTTCGCTCTTTAGGATCTCCACGTTTATACACTGGAATTACAACAGCCGCTTTCATTACACAAAATAATATTACTTTAGTTCTTTACTTCTAGTTCTGCTCTGAATCCTTATTCTTTATTCTATCTTCCAATGTATAAATTAAAGTATTTCAAAGAACCTGCATTTCAGCACTCTGAAACTTGCCGCATTCTTTTGTGGTCTTGACCCACACCTTACTCGTATCTGTTAACGTGTGTATTGCAATTGTCTTATAAAATTTAATCCATGTTCTGTGCCTTGTTTTATTTCTAAGATTTCAATGAATCGTACCACAAGTATTCCTAAATTTGTTTATCTTCTATTTTATATCATACTCAGATTCATAGCTTACTGTACAACCGAGATATTTGAGATGGCCCACTTGTTCTAAAGTGCTGTTATTTATAACTATCTTAGTCCTCACTGGATATTTACTTTAAAGACCATGGTTTTGGTATTTCTTACTAAAATTGATAGTAAGTACTCTCTTGCTACTTCTTGTAATTGAAACATAGATATTTGTAAATCATCTATTCTCTTTTTAAACAAAATTTTCGTAAAACCGTTTCATGCTTTACGGTTAAAATTTTCCTGTCCGTACAGCTGGCTGGTTCAATAACACTAGAGTACATCGTTTCCGATCAAATCGAAAACCGATTAAGTACCGAGGGTGACAGTGAGCGAGAACGTAAAGTGAATTTTTACAGTGCATTTCGTGCTAGTTAATTCTGTTATATAGGCGCTGATCCTGCAACGCTTAGAAATGTGTTACGTACCGGTAGTAAATATGCGAGAATTTTACATTTCACTGTGCTGACTCCCGGTAAACTTGGGTTTGCATTTTCCCGGTCTGTGTCATGTTTTCCTTGTCACACTCTCTCCCACAGTATATATATATGTGTGTGTGTGTGTGTGTGTGTGTGTGACTGTGTGTTATGCGTTTTGAGATGATGTAGAATAACACATATCTCTTAGCTTTCAGACATTTCATCTCTCTCTCACTCTCTCTCTCTCTCTCTCTCTCTCTCTCTCTCTCTCTCTCCCTCTCTCTCTCTCTCTCTCTCTCTCTCTCTCTCTCTCTCTCTCTCTCTCTCCTTCTCTCTTTCCCTCCGTCAGATACACATACGCGCAAGCGCATAGGTCTCTGCATGTGTGTGTGTGTGTGCGTGCGCGCGCGCGCGCGTCTGATTTCAGATGATGATGTCGTCGTCGTCATCCTTTAGAGCTTAGGCTAGTAGCCTGTTCCAGTCTCAATGGAATTCATCCAACCATCGTTTACGTGGTCTTCCCACGCTCCTCTTCTCCCTTGGATGATAGACAAGAGCTCTTCATGAAAATCTTGTCGGATCCATTCTCTCTACGTGTAACCGCCACTCCATTTTGTACAGCGAGATTGTCTCATTTAAGCTTTCAGCTATGCGTAGCTCCCTTCTAATATGATCATTTCTGATAAGACCTCTCCTGGTACAACCATTTACAGCCGTCAAGAACTTTATTTCCGCTCCTGGTATTCTACATATATCTTTGGCTTTTAAAATCCAAGTCTTTCCACCATACAGTAGTTGCATTATATTATAATATTTAATTGCGTCTCTTTCCTTGTTTTCTTTCCTAGGTGTTTAATCATACAGCTACAAAGCGACTGGATGTTAAACACCATATTACACTTAAACAAATCGCAGAAATTCATGTTAGGTGTCAAAATAAAGTGAATTACAACCAATATCTTAATATGGTGTTCAGTTTTGAAAATTTAAAAATTTTTGGGACACCACGACCCAAACAGTGATAAAAAAATTAATGTTTTTTAAATCCACAAGTCTTTTTAAATATCAGTCTAAAGGTAATGTTAACTACAATCCAAACTTATTGCTTATTCGGAATTTGTTTAACATTAGTTACACCATGGGCCAAAATTAAAAATCATCATTTTAAGAAGAAACCTTTAAACAACTAGAAATTTAATATTTTATTTAAAATAGGGAGTCGGCAATTTAAAAAAAGTTTAATTATTTTTTAAAAATTAATTAATATCGCTATACACTTGGCCAATTTAAGACCACTCTCGAAACCTATGTATCCTGTATTTACAAAATAACTTTATATTTTAATTTTGTATCTCGCTGTATCTTGTTTCTGAAAATACGGTTGATTGTCTCACAGATCGTTTGGAACTTCCCTAAGTTACTACCAGTATCATAATTCCCGTCATAGCCAAATAATTATAGTGACTCGCCTGTTCTAGAATTTGATCACTAACCATTATTTGTGTTTTATGCCAATAAGAACAAAGCATTTCTAATTTGTATTAGAAAAAATTCTACAAAGTTATGGCACTCCCTGTACTGTCCTATACGTGTGAAGTATGGTCAAGAACCAAGAAACAAGACACTAAAATACAGGCCTTAGAAATGGCGTTCTTAAGAGGAGTTAAAAAGTGTTCTAAACTCTACCGTATAAAGAATAAGGCCACCGTCTCACAGAATCTCCACCGTGTCACAGAACGACGGGCCCTACGACTCATATACCGCCGACCACGCCTTACGAAAACCTCCAATGCCGCCCTGTATGCGCTTAACACCCGCTTCCCTGACCTAGATTCCTTCCTTGTTAAGGTCAACTGGAAGTATTCCCGAACAGCCTCCCGCCGCAATTCCATACAAACAATAGTCCCTTCAATTAATAGAAACACCCGCAACACAAGCCGACCTTCCTACTTACTAAATCGCCTCCTTGCAATAGCCAATGGTCCTCCCCCTCGCCTCCAACCTCGCCGGCGTCAAAGACACAGACATACTTAAGCAATACATTCTATTTCCCCGCTAATGACTCATATCTCCCCGGCGGTAGCGACCTGACACCCTAAAGCAGCCTAAATAATCAACACACTCTAAAACTCCCCCACGCTCTAAAAAAAAAAAAAAAAAAAAATCTCAGCCCTATCTTCACTTCACCACAGTAAACACACACTCTAGTTCCCCACACTTACGTACCCGCTTATAATCATCAAGTCTGTTCCTTCCGCCTCCCTTGACGGCACCCTGTCGCCACCTTACAGCTTTGGCGACCAGCGTCACACGTCCCTGTCTTGCCCCCCCCCCCCCAAAAAGAACGTCGAAGAAGAAATAAACAAAACAAAATGAATAAATAACGATGCCACAAAACAACTATAACGGCCACATCCATCTACCTCTCCCGCTCGCGTATGGCTACCCACTATACTCTCATACAATACAACAAACATACAATACTCTCCCAACTAAGTGCCTCCACCTTCTCAACGGCCCGGTCAACTGGCGTACGTCTCCCCTAAAATCCCTTACCCACACGACTGAAGGGAGCTAGACTCCAAAACAGCCCGAGTCCGACCAAATTGGTTGGTCTCAAACATCAAAAAAAAAAATAAATAAAAATAAGGCCATAAGGAAAGAGTCACAAGATTTTATTTTAAAGAAAAGTTAAAATATTAGAAACAACGTTGGAAAGAACACTTAGAAAGAATGTCAGATTACAGACTAGCCAAACAAGTCTGGACATACCAACCTATAGGATGCAGCTGTGTGGGTAGACCCAGGAAGAAATCGCTGGAGAATCTTTGAAGGAGGAACAGGCATCACCTTGCCTATGCCGTGTTGTGAAGATTTTGATGAACTTTACATTTGCTATCAGTCACATAGATCTGTGAAAGTATTAGATATCGGCCTATAGAAATGTATTGCCTATAGAACTAAATTACTTGTTATTTATTCTTCATGGTTATACATTTAACTAAACAACCTAGAGAGTAGATTTGAATTTTAGTGTTTATTGTATGATTGCTACCTTTAAAATTGTTGTTGTTGTTGTTCTTCTTCTTCTTCTTCTTCTTCTTCTCCTCTTCGAGGATTAGGTTACATAAATCTGTTTCGGCACATATCTCATCCTCGGACGACCCATGTCTCTTCTACCAATGGCTTTATATTTCAGTGCCGCTTTCGGCAATTGATCCTCTGTCATTCTATGCAGGTGATCCCACCATTGTCATTTGTAAAATGCAATAATTTTATTTATGTCCTTTACTTCGAGTTCTGCTCTGATACCTTCATTCCTTATTCTATCTTGCAATGTACAGTTTTAAGTATTTTGAAGAAACTTCATTTCAGCACTCTGTATCTTGCCGCTTCCTTTTTCGTCATGACCCACGCCTCACTTCCTTTAAAATTTTGTTATTTTACTAAACACAATATTAGAGTAAAAGGAATTTTTGTAATTTTTTTCTGCTAGTTGAAAAATCATTTAATATTAAAATTATCTAATAAATAATATATTTCTTTCAAAATAGTGATCTGCAATTTCTGCAGCTCAGGGTGGTCACTAGTACTTTCTAACTTGAATACAGATTTTTGAAATCAAAATACTAATGGAAAAACTTAGTAGACTAAGATAGAGGGGTTTAGCCGGCGGCAGGTTTAGCCTGATCCCTTCAAAGTTACAAAAGTTTATAAGATAACTTTTAATTTTTTTTTTTGTAGCTTTATATTGAATTACACGCCTGCGCGCTTGTGTGTCTGTGTATGTATTATAACTCTGAAATCTCTCTCTCTCACACACAGACACACACACACAAGCTAGTGGCAAAACGTCGCTACAGTCTTTAAGCTAATCTACAAGAGATTATTACTACGGCTGATATAACTGACAAATTGAAAATTGATTGGACTTGAAGAGCTCCAAAATTCAATTTAAACACGTACACACGTTCTCTTCTTCTCTTTTCATTTTCAATAGCATTACCGTCGAGTAGATTACTGTAGAAATGCTTCGTTCACAGACAGCCGATAGGAAGAAAATCGCGGTAAGTCTTATCAACAAACTTCTAATATACAAAGCAGTCCTTAAACAGGTATGGACTTACGGCATTCAACTTTGGGGTACTGCTAGTACGAGTAACATCGAAGTTATCCAGCGCTTTCAGTCCAGAACTTAAGATCAATAGTCGATGCTTTATGGTTAGTCTCCAACAGTTCCACACACCGAGACCTCAAAGTTCCAACTGTGAGAGAAGAAATCGTGCGCCTCTGCAGGAAACACATCTCTAAATTAGAAAAGCATCCTAACCCCCTAGCAATTAATTTGTTTAATACTAGTGGAGACATTTACAGACTAAAAAAGGCATAAATTGTTATACTTATCCTTCAGGTTCAACGAATAATGTGTATTCTATATTATTTGTAGTGTACTATCTGTATCTTTTGTGTTCATCTCAATATTAAGTGTTAATGACAACCAGTATATGTGCCATATCAGCCTAGTGTTTAACATTTGAACTTATTGTATCACGGCAGCAGCAAGTGGAAGTGATTTTTGTTCATTTGTTTACATGTTTTTGCCATTTACTTTTGTAATTTGCATATCTGTTTAATCTGTTAACAAAAAAAAAAGAAGAGCCGTCAATATATGTGTTTTGTCAGTCAGTTTGTTCAATGGTTTGCTTAATCGAACATATTACAAAATCTGCAATAAATTTAAAAAAAATTGACAGCCATTTCCCGATGTTGTTGTTTTCCATAGGCGCCGCAGGTTTGTTTATCGCCAGATTGACACCAACTAAGGAGAACGCACGCCTACACAGTGTAGGACCTGTTTGAACCCAGCAAGACGTACAAAGAGCTATTACACACAAAAGTAATAATTACTTTGCAAAACATGGAAAGTTGTAAAAACAATCTTGGACTTTTACAATTACAACGCATTATTTTTTAAACTCACCCATTTTAATAATATTTAACTGAATTCAATATAGTCTGTACTGGCGGACGACTACAAAATATTTACTGATCCTCTAGTACAAAAGACTTATTATCGTAGTTGGTGTCCTGCGAAAGGGGTGTGAATGTTTCAAGACATTATTGTTATTGTAGTTTAAGAAGATAATAGAAAACAGCAGTGCAATGCGGCGTGAAATTGAATAAGTAACAAATATTCTGAAGATACGAACTTTGTCGTGTTTACTTTCTAAACTGCAATTTGCCATGTTTTAGACGAGACCTTCCAGTGTTTCCACCATTTTAAGTCCTAAACCACACTTTTTTTAGCAACTTTAGCAAGTAAACGGGACAAATTTGGAATTACAGAGACTGCTAATTCAAATAACAAGATGAATTGTGAAGATAATTAACAGTAAACCAATTAACAGACCCACTATAAGTGTCTTATATTAGTGAGAAAATTGGAATAACTGTTAATAAGTAGTTATCTTAATATTAATTAAATTGTATTATCGTTTATTGAACTGAGAAAATTATTAGCTATGCAAGCACGTGCATTTGAAAACACGTGTATTGGATAAGTCTAGAAACTGGAAGACATGTTCAGCAGCACGTGGTCAATATTCTAGTAAAATCTAGAACGTTTTAGCTTGTAAAGATGAGGTCCTGTAAGTAGATGTATAAAAGCTCGGGTGAGCTGTGAGTTACACAGTCTTTCATATGGCAGTCTTTGGCAGTATGTAATAAGGAGTGTCACGGAGTCGGAGTATATCGTCGAGGGAGCGGCTGAATTAGATGCACGAGTACAGACACGACGTTCGAGGTCTTTAACGACGGATAGCTGTCAACGAGCGCTTAATCGGGAGTTTGACAGCCTACCTTAAGAGGCCGACGGCCGATGTGGAGACAGGAGCAGGTCCGCGAGGTCGTCCGGACCGATCCAACTCAACCCAGCGAATTCAAGAAAGTGAAATTGTAGAACTTTTTATACAATTAAGAATATCTAAATTGCTAACTAACAATTATTTCAGATTTATACATATTTTCAAATTCACAAGTTTCACATATAACTGTACATATTTTTAATATAAAAAAGTAATAAGCAATAAATGTATTAAATTACACAATCAAAATTCATTTGTGCAGTCAACTACAAATCTGTTAATTTATTATGTGTGTGTGTGTGTGTGTGTGTGTGTGTGTGTGTGTGTGTGTGTGTGTGTGTGTGTGTGTGTGTGTGTGTGTGTGTGTGTGTGTGTGGTGTGTGTGTGTGTGTGTGTGTGTGTGTGTGTGTGTGTGTGTGTGTGTGTGTGTGTGTGTGTGTGTGTGTGTGTGTGTGTGTGTGTGTGTGTGTGTGTGTGTGTGTGTGTGTGTGTGTGTGTGTGTGTGTGTGTGTGTGTGTGTGTGTGTGTGTGTGTGTGTGTGTGTTAAATGTAGTTACGCATTAAATGAACGTTAAATGAAGTTAGGCATTCATTATCATATTTTATATTTATTTCACAAGAAACTTTTATTGGCGACTTGAAACGCAAAACGAAAACATAGTATACAGTTTTAACAAATTTGTGCGGTTTCTATAGGCTAAACAATGCTCCGTTTTAGGTCTGTATGTGTTAATTTTCATCCGAGTGGACCGTTTTTAGCTACCGTTAAAGTTTCTGACGGTTATTAATCCTAATAGTCGTTTCACTAACACCCATCGGACCCTGTTTGTAAATGCTCGTTTAATACGGTTGTGTAATGTTGGTTTTGACTGGTATAATAAATTGCATATATATACTATTTCTAATACACACATGATGAATTAACAACAACATACGTCAAAGCGACATCAGTTTGTTAGGCCATACTAGGTGCATTTGTTCGTATGAACAATTTGGATTCGCGAGTTTAGTTTCCCACTCTACAGCGAAATTCGTGATTCAATTGTGCACGCGGTTGGTGGAACCGCGACCATAGCGTGTTTGGAACTCAGCCTTGACTCGGGCGCTACTTTAGACTGTACCAGTGCAGTAGCTTTCTTTATGGTTACTGTGAAGCGTTTGAAAAAATATATATTCTTCCTACTTGAGCTCAAACGATTGTAAAGACTATTAAATTTGAAAATATGTTTAATAAAATTCTCAAAGTATTAACGCGTTGGTGTAACATTACCGTAGTAACAAACAAGCAGCCTGAAGCTAATGGCGTTCGTCGCAGCCTCCTCGATAACGTTAATTACAGAGGTAGACAAACCCGCGACCCCATGAATCGTATACATGTGGTGCAAGCGGTTAATATATACACTCCATTAAGTGGTAGGACACGGCCTTAGGCTTAAGGCGTCGCCAATGCATACCATTACCTTCTAGGTTTCTCGTCATTAATTATACATGTACAGGGTGGCTCTTACGTTGGTACTTAGACGCAGGAGGACTAAAAGCATACCGGAAAACGCTCCTTAAATGACTAAATATTAACTAACTACACACGACCACGTGACTCTCTTGACTGATAACACTAGAGAATCAGACTCGAGTGTCGATGGTACGATTCCTTTAAGAAACGATACACGTTACTGTTCTCGTTTCAACAACTAATGATTGTAATAATAAAAAATTAAACCTGCCCGTTATCTGGCTCCAGAAACAGCTTGACCCCCTACGTTGTGTGGGCGCAGAAATGGAGCGTTGCTATTAACGCGGCCAAGAGCACAGCTGTAGTCTTCTTCAGACGCAGACGGCTCCCCGACTCTACGTAGGGGATACTACCCTGTCCTGGCCTCCCGGTGTGAAGTACCTCGGGCTTTACCTGGATCGTAGTCTCACCTGGGGAACACACTCCTAGCAAGTTGTCTGTATCAGCTCCGTTCCTTACTTTGAACCATTTCTATGACCCGCCACCTAGGGAAATTTATATCATTGTGTGGTTCTTGCTGCTCATTCAGTGCTGTAAGTATACGATATACGATTTTGGTGATTGGTGGTGTTACTTTGTATATTTATCTTACCAATAATAAGGTTTTCAGTTACTTCCATACGCGATCCCCATGTAAAGTCCACCACTTAACTTCTAACAAGACCACAAGATCATCGGATAGTCCATGCGTATCCATTCCCTAAACGCCACCGTACGGACACTTTCCAGAACGTTTTTCCAGCGCTGTGCCCGCTTTGAGAGGAATCCCCTAATTGGCACCCTTGGTAATCTTGGACCTGGCCTTGGCGAATTCTCACGCGCAATTAAATGCAGATTTTATCCAGTAATCCACCGAATTTTGGTCCCCGCGGTAGTAGCTCTATTTTGCATCGAACTGTGCAAAATATCACTAAGGAATGTCTGCACAGGGTTGCGTTCACCTGCGTGATGTAGTCTTCAAGAAATTATATTTGTAAATGTCATTTGCTTCAAGTACTACATTCCATAAGTAAATTATTTATTTTCAAATGTTAATTTTATCTGATCTGCTCTGTAGTATCAAAACTATGTAGAATTAATAGTAAATGAATTCTCTGTCCATAGTCAATTTCTTGTCAAACTGGTTGGTGAACATTAGTCATGTGTGTGTGACACGTTTCTGTCCCATTCTCTCTTTTTCTTTTCTGCAAGTCTCTCACACGCACACACACATATGTAACATTCTTCTTTAATAGATAAAACTTTACAAACGACGAAGAAAAGTTATATTTCCAGACCAGACAGTACAACACAATTCGTGAGCGTGTCATCTACGTTGCTCCTCCGTCATTAGTTCAAAACTTATTAGAGAATTCAAATTGACTATCACAAAACACAAAGAATGAGATGGATGGGGCACATCGAAAGTATGTGGAGAATACAAAAATTGTTAAACGTGTGCTTAACTGTGTATTTTTGATACTGTTTTTGTAATTATTCAACTTGGTGACTCTAATGTGTATTGTTTATCGTTTATGTGCAACAAGTATTGAGTTAATGTATAATTAAAACTTTTGTAAGAAAAGTGAAATTGTTTTATAAAAGCGTTAACAAAATTTGTTTTTTCTGCGTTCCCAGAATTTGTGTTATACCTTTTTCTGGCGTTCAGTAATGTATTCGACTATCGCAAAGTACCAATGCAAGGGTGTCTGGAAGGGGAGGTTATATGGAAGGAGAAGGAGGGATCGACCAAGAGAAACATGGATGGATGACATCACTCGATACCTCGCTATGGTGTGTATAAGAAGCTGGAAGGCATTGATGAATGATAGAGGGAGAGTAGAGAAGGATTGTTTTGGAGGCCAAGGCTCACAAGGAGCTGTAGAGACAGTGAAAGAAGAGCTTTTTTTATTTGAGCTTTGGAAGATTGTAGGGACTGCGGGCTGGTAGGCTGGGGTAGGGTTGTGCCTTGCTTGGCCAGTTTATCGGCCTCCTCGTTGCCCCAGATGTTGACATGACTGGGTATCCATTGGAGTTAGTTAGGATCCACCCTCGGCTCGCCAGGGTCTCCAGTTTCCTTCTACAGTCGATAGTCCTTTGGCAGTCCTTTCGGGGGGTGAAGAGTTGATCGCCTGCACGAGGTGCCCCCTGCGTAATCTAAACGATCAACACGAGGTTCGCCTTTCAACGCGCTGACTAAAATGAAGATGGCTTCAAAAAACCTCACACAAACACAAAACAGCTCTTTTAAGAGCTCTGACACTAGCCTCCGTATTATTATGGATAATGAGAAAGAGAGATAAGAGGTGCATACAAGCAGCGGAGATGAAACTGTTATGATCGGTCAAAGGTTGTTCTAAACAAGATCGCTTTAGAAATCAAACGACTAGAAAAAAGTTTCAAACATACAACATAAATGAAAAAATAGAGATGCATATAAGAAATTGGAAGGACCATCTGGAGGGCATGGATGATGGAAGACTGACAAAAGCGGCAAGTAGATACAAATCAGCTGGAAGAAGAAGCGTAGAAAGATCAAAGAGAATGTAGTAATAAATCCTATAAAGCGGAACAGGTCACCAAGGCCTAATCCTTGTTGGGAAAGAAGAAGAAGAAGAAGAAGAAGAAGAAGAAGAAGAAGAAGAAGAAGAAGAGAGAAGAAGAAGAAGAAGAAGAAGAAGAAGAAGAAGAAGAAGAAGAAGAAGAAGAAGAAGAAGAAGAAGAAGAAGAAGACAGAATTTACTTCATATGCGTCACTCACTCAAACACACACACACACAACTTTGTCATAGGTATATTTCTACGCGCATCATGGTATAATAAGAGAAACGGGATAATAACCTGATACGCAGTCCAAAAACTGTTTTGACTAGACAACTCTGCGATAATGTAAAAATAACCGAAACTCAGATAATCTTTTATACTACTCTAAACAGACGACCGCAGAAGTTTAGTTTATATACATTTTCATTCACGTCACTTTTACTTATCTACCTCGATATCTTAAACTTTCTTCTAAACGTCAATCTTTCACAAAAAGTATATACGCCAACGTGACATGCCACGGCCACCTAAATATATCTGCTTCTTTTTTGCGCCCACTGCCAGTCACGTGCAGACACCGCGTAATGTTTTTGACAGTTCGTAAAAAAAATATAAGAAGCTGAAGGTAAACGAAAATTTCGTATATATTACTTTCTTCTATTTCTTCTTCCTTTTAACTGATTACATTTTTATTTTCACAACGACGACTGATCATTTACACAATAATTACTTTGTTGACTAAATTTCGATCTTGTTTATACAGTTTACTCCGCTATATGCAACAAAAAACGGGCTGTTAGGCCGTAGTCCAGATTGTCTGCATGCCCTCCCAGACGTTTCGTCCGTATCCAAGACCTTCAGTAAGACGACTCCTTAGTGCTGAATATACTGGGTACCGGCATCGGAATATTGTAAGATAGCCGAACCAATCAAAAAAGAAAGAGTAATGAAATTGGCCGAATAACGGCTAACCAGTCGTTAAAAATGTATAAGTAGAAATCCATCAACAGGACAAAACAATTTGAGAGTGCAAAGTTGCAGCGTCAGGTGGACTTGCTTTCAGACTGGCTAAGGAAGTGGCGGGTGAAGACTAACACGGAGAAATCCGAAGCGACCTTTTTTTCGCGTAACTCCACTTCCCAATGCTCCTATCCCTAGGAGGGCGGCCCATCGCCTGGAAAGAGACGGTGAAATATCTAGGTGTTCGGCTTGAGAGGTACCTATGCTTCAACACCCACGTGACAGAAACCCTCGACAAGGCTCGCGTCGTCCAAGTCAAATTATTCCCATTTCTCATGTGTCGCAGCCGCCTAGCTCTGCGCTCGAATGTAGCCATTTATCTTTTATTTCTCACGACATTTCTGTAAACCACCAACTGGAAACTGGAAAGATCCATCTTTTTATCTCAATCTCTACTTCTTCCAACACCACATCCACTACCACTCCTTCTCCTTCTCCTGAAGCAATGGTACAGATTCTCGATATTGGCCGATTGTTCTCCAGGTATCCGCCACCCTCTCGCAATCGCAAACATAATAATCCAAACAGGTAACCGTGGCTAACTATAAGTAGCGGTGTTTTTAACAGCGCCCTACCGTTTAAGTCTGTGATTTCAACAGAAATAATTGTGCGTTCACGACCGTATCATTAAGGTATTTAGTAACAAGTGCTTAACTGTTTATTTTTTTTGTACGGCTTTTTATAATCATTTAACTTGGTGACTCGTATATGTATTGTTTATTGTTTACGTACAGTGAGTATTGAGTTATTGTATAAAGTATTGTAATAAAAGTGTAACTGTTTTGTAAAATTGTTAACAAAATTTATTTCTTTTACCATTCGCAGAATTTGTGTTACGTTTTTCTAGCTTTCAGTAAATTATTCAATGTTGGAAAGTTCCAATGCAAACGTCGTAACAGTGTGATGTTAAAATAAGTATGTTGTTATTATCTGAATAAAAAAGTAACGCCCTTAGGATGTAAAACACAGAGATTTAGATATTTTACACAGCCAAGCTATAACATTTGTAAACGTACAGCCAAACTAAAGCAATAGAAACTCGGTCGGTGGATTTGTGTGGTTCGTTTTTGCAAAGTTATGATTTTCTCGTTACAACAATTTTCCCTTTTCCCTGCTCCAAAAGTTTTTGCCGTGTTCCACTGTTACAAGACACACAATCGATACTGGATAATATCCAAACACTGTTTGCTTTTCTTTGTGAGAGCTGAAATCGTTACATGTCATGCTACACCGATATCAGCAAAAGGAAGAAAATAAATGTTTTTTTCATTACAATTTTAGAACATTGTGCGTACGTGCGTGTGTGTGAGGTGAGAGAGGGAGTGAGAGAGAAAATAGGAGAGAGAGAGAGAGAGAGAGAGAGAGAGAGAGAGAGAGAGAGAGAGAGAGAGAGAGAGAGAGAGAGAGAGAGAGAGAGAGAGAGAGGCAGACACTTTTCATTCTCTTTGGGACTAGTATTGCCTTGGAATCGATTACCGCTGACGTATGAGTGTCGTCTCGATCACTTACACTGTAAGGATCAAAACTTCGGAACATAATAACAACATTAAAATGCAAAGAGAATACAGACTTCCAATCAACACAATACTACAAACACATTTTTAAATTTATGAAAAATACAAGTGAACGAGAGAAGGAGGAAAGAGGAAGAGAAAAGGGAAGATGGAGACAGACAAACAGATTTTTTCCCTTCTGTTTGGGCCTTGGGATTGATTACCGCTGGCATGTGGGTCCAATATCAATCATTTATACCCAGTGATGTGGGGATCAAAACCATGGAAATAAAATAAATAAAATAAAAACTTCTGAATGCAAAGAGAATAGAGATTTTCAAGGAACAAAATACTACACAAAGATTTTAAAATTTATAAGAAATATTAGTGGACGAAAAAAGGGGAAACGAGGAGGAGAAAAGGAAAGATAGAGACAGAAAAACAGATTTTTTCCATAATGTTTGGGATTACCAAATTGCCTTGGGATTGATTGCCGCTGACATGTGGGTGCAATATCAATCATTTACAACCAGTGTTGTGGGGATCGAAACCATTGAAATAAAATAACAACTTCTGAATGCAAAGAGAATTCAAATTTCCAAGCAGCTAGAAGAATGTATTGTAGTTTACAAAAAAATGGTTTAAATTTGTGTACAATTCGAGAGTGAGAGGGATAGAGAGAGAAAGTGTCAGAGGTGTCTTAGAGGTTTTTAAATTTCCTTGGAATCGATAACCGCTATTGGATAGGTACCAAATGAATTGTTACACAGATTATTTTAGACTGTAAAGGAAAAAATATACTTATCGTAAAGTTTATTATACGATATATCATTTAACGATACAGACGCAGATGTGTCAGTTGTAAGAGCACGTTTTGGATGGATTTCAGACGTTACCTTTACTGTAGAGCTCAGTTCCAAGTCGAGTAAACAACGAATACTGCAACGACAGTCAACAATGGAGATCAGACACCGGATAACGTCGTAGGATGTTTTGACCCTGAATAAAACAAGTTTTTGAACGACTCTAGACTCCCCGTCCATTCTGGTCTCCTGTTTCAACATTCGTAGGATGCGGGCTGTGTGACAGAGATTAGGGCGCTTTTACCTCATTTCCTCAGACACTTTAAACAGTTTTATATTGCAGATAAAAGATAAAATTAATGTGTGTGTGTGTGTGTGTGTGTGTGTGTGTGTGTGTGTGTGTGTGTGTGTGTGTGTGTGTGTGTGTGTGTGTGTGTGTGTGTGTGTGTGTGTGTGTGTGTGTGTGTGTGTGTGTGTGTGTGTGTGTGTGTGTGTGTGTGTGTGTGTGTGTGTGTGTGTGTGTGTGTGTGTGTGTGTGTGTGTGTGTGTGTGTGTGTGTGTGTGTGATTATTAAATATTTTAACCAAGAAAAAATCGATATGGAGAACCATACATGATTTCCAAGTTCTAATATTTATATCTAAAATTGTTTACTTGAATTCAGTTCGATAAACTCTAAAAAAATATACCCCACCCTTAAACTATTTTCACTATTTATAGATATTTTTGTTATTATGGGGTAGTTGTTTAATATAATGCTATTATTGAGACATTTTATCTATAAAAATTAGGCACTTTATTCTTATAAAGAAACTGTACTACGCATATAATCACGCATTAATTACATATTTATATAATTATGTAATTATGTGGCCACAAATTATTTTGTAGCCTGCTGGGCCGTGGTTGCGGATCTTCACGCATAGATGATTTAAATTAAGATAAAAGAAATTATAATTTTATTTTGCCTGGCAACAAAATTATTTTACTTTTAACAAATACCATTGTTTGAAAAAAATGTAACGCATCAATACCAAACGTAAAAAATTACCACCTCTCCTTTTAACTTCCCCTTTTATTTATAGATATTTCGCCTACCCTTCTACAGTGGATTATCATGACCTTCTATTCAGGATACTTTACGTTATATTCTTGTTAAAACGTAAAACGTTGCAAGTAAACTACCCTTCTTCCTTAACCGATCTTCACCAAAATCAAAGGCCTTGAGTCCTCTGCTACAACTCGGCCACATATGAAAATTATTTGATTTTGTTTGAATTTACGACAGTTATCGTCACACACAGACACTTCACAGAAAATGACTTTTCTTTACGTTTGGAGGGTAGTGCAATCAGAATCAGCCCTTATCTCGAACACGATTTTTTCGCCATCACCATACTTCCATTTCCTTACGGAACAAGGAAGTAATGTATTGTTAAGTGAATTAATTCTATTAGACAGATTAGGATTTCTAATTTGGAGTACGTCAGAAATGGAGACGCTTACCTTTTAACGCAGTAGAAGTATTTGAGCTTGCGGGTGCACACACCAGAGAGCACTACACTACTAAAACGTCCAATTTCCATACGTTATGACACCCCCATTCACCAAAATAGCATGATTTTAAGTCCTTGTAATACAAATTCTTAAAACAAAACAAATTATGAACATTATAAAATAAACATGAATAACAAAATTATAAACAAAGAGAGGTAATTAACATAAATTGAATTTAAACAAATATTATTCGTTACTAACACTAAAATTCACAGTTATATTAGTCCATTCTAGGAAGTGGGCGTAATTTGTTAATGCTTCTTTTGAAAACACCTTACGTTGTTCGTACTGACGCCATACGAATCAAATTGTCCCGACCAAGAAAATCGTTTTTTGACGATTCCTAACTTTCAGTACAGTAGTGGAGAATTTCGTTCCTTTAAAAGTAAAATTTCACAAGGCTGGATGTTCTTCTTTTGTGATTAGCCGTCGAGAAAGCTGCTTGAAGTTGATGAAGGGACTCTGAAGACCACAGTTTTTATAGAGATCTTGGACACAACGCTACATCACCAGCTAATCTTCCACCTACAACACTACCACCTAGCTAATCTTCCTACATTAATTAATCTAGTTATTTAAATTAGCAGTCTCCGTAACTCCAACTTCGTCGTGCTTGTTTGCTAAACTGCTAAGCGCCACGTTCTGGACGAGGCCTTTCGGTATTTCCACCATTTTCAAGTCCTAAATCACGACTTGAAAATGGTGGAAGTGATTTAGGACTTGAAAATGGTGGAAAAACTGAAATGCCTCGTCCAGAACGTGGCACTTAGCAGTTTATCAGATAAACACGACGAAGTTGGAGTTCCTGCATTAAGACGAAGATTTTGGAAGGGTCGCAGCAGCAGGCCTCCTGTGCACGGCAGTTGGTGAAGACACTTAAAAGAATGAAAAGTTCGTGTTTGCTGTTAAAGCCCACATACAAAAGAGAGAATAATTTAATCAATCCGTGAGAGAGAGAGAGAGAGAGAGAGAGAGAGAGAGAGAGAGAGAGAGAGAGACAGACAGACAGAAGTTTGTAAACGTATACGAACAACGCTTACATTTTTAATTCAATATCACGTTTACGAACAAGAGACGGGAGCGCTCTGTGAGACATTAAATGAACTATTTTAACAAAGCGTTTCATTGCTGACGCAATTATTAATTTTCTTGATTACATATTGGCGCGTTTCTTTACGTGAGCTCTTCAATTTTTCTAGTTTTTCACAGTAATGTATGATAACAATTAAACTGTATGATTTTCATGCAAATTATTGTATTGCTACACATATTTTTACCAGATAAAACTGTATCATCAGAGTCTTTGATATATTTGATGACCCAATATAAACTAATTGGAGAATACATCGTGATTATTATATTTATATATATATATATATATATATATATATATATATATAACGGATCTTTACAGCTGTCGCCGTTTCTCCGTCCCCAACTTCCATTGTAACCTATCGTAGCATGTAAGTTCTTCTAAATTTCTTGCAACCATTGCTTCCGCTACGTCATCTCGCCAACTCCTCCGTGGACGTCCTCTTTTCCTCCTCACCGGTGGTATCCATTCCAGTATTTTGCAGGGCCATCTGCAATCACTTCACATGCCCAAACCAAGTCAATTGTCTATTATTATATTTATATAATTTATAAATCTGTGCACCAGAGGCATAAGACACCATGTCACAAACACAGTACTCTACAGGACAGCTAAAAACATTTTGTTTGCTTCAGAAGCAATGTGAGATAGTGTTATTTTAACATGCGTATTGGCTGCATAAAAATAACTAGGAGATAGTACCATATCCTACAAGAAAGAGGGCAGTCTGTACATTAACACTATATAAAAAGCTCTATTTTATAAAAAATGGAAATTATGTCCTATGCCTCTGGGGCACAGAAATATAAATATAATGTTTTATGACAATTTTGTATAATAATTGTATATAATAATTGTTGAGCGTCTATTTTGTAATTAGTTTACATTGAATTTCTTATTTATGTAATAAATAAATTTACAATAAATCTGTTAAAAACTTTGTCTTAGTTTGTTATAAATCTGTTTTTATGAAAAATATTTATTTAATTTCATTACTTGTGCACGTTCCATTGACACCTTTATTGTAAAGTTAATCGAAAATATTTTGCTAATTAAAATTAACATGATAACGAATAAGTAAACAAACAAGAGATTTCCAATATATATGAAAATTTGTTTGAATTATTCTAAAGATATTTTAAAGATAATACTAGCAAAGGCGTAACGAAATATACATAAGTAAAAGGAAAAATTAAGTACTTGCATAAGCATAGTTTAAAAAAAATAAGAGATTTGAAAAACAAAATATCTTAAATTACTAATCAGTGGAATTGTATGGCATGTCATGTACATTCATATAAATTCACAATTTAACCATTTTTTTGTGTTTGTGTCATATGTTAGCCTAAACGTGTACAACAGCTTTCTCATATATAACTGTGTTTT
The DNA here is from genome assembly GCA_034769895.1 of Magicicada septendecula. Lineage (NCBI taxonomy): Eukaryota > Metazoa > Arthropoda > Insecta > Hemiptera > Cicadidae > Magicicada > Magicicada septendecula. The sequence continues at coordinate 26,561,353 of CM068368.1, read as the reverse complement.
TTTTTTAATTTCACTGGATGGATGTGCGTTGTTTATCATTTATACCACAATATCGTGTTAGCAAAACAAATAAACTGTCCTAGACTCATTTTCGTCTGCAATGTCAAGCAGTTTAATCAACATTAAATTACATTTTATCTTGTCCCCAAAATCATTGGAGAGGGTGAATAATACTGTTACGACATCACAGAATAATCTGCGTGTTTTTCGAACGATCCATTGGAATCCGGCTGAATGTTGTGGCGTACGTGATTTCAACACGCGCTTGCGAGACTTTTCTAGACGCCGCCAGCCTCGCTGACTGTGTCAAGGCCGCAATTAATTACGTCGTAGTGTAGATATAACACGTAGTTGTGGAATGTTCTGGTCTGTGAGCGGGGTATAAATACTGACGTCAGCGGCCTTAGTTCAGTTATTTTCGGGCGATATTACTCTTAGCGTTCAAGTGGTTAATAGTGAAGTGTTGTGTTTTATAATCGGGCGCTATAATTGTAATACAATTGTGTTTTATATTAGTTGACTTTTTATTGAGTGTGAAGAATTTTTATTTGATTTGTTGTAAGAGACTATATTGTTAATTACAAATTGTTTAATTGTGATAATTAAAGCTGTAACGTTTCGCCGCGTTACAAATCCAGGGAACACATCTTAACTGAGCTCTGTCAATTATATGGGCTGCCTACGTTGTAACGAAAAGTATCCACAATTAATTCACTTAACAAATTATTTTATAACTGTGTAAGGAAACAAGGGAAGGTATTTTATTGATTTACGCACTCATGATATGTGTGTAACAAGACGACTTCTCTTTATTTAACATTTAAAAACATTTACTGACAGATCCCATGACATCACTAATTAAACTAAAATTATTTCAAAGCTTTCTTTAAAATTTGGGATCAAAATTTATTCTATTTAGCTATACCTCGGATCCGGGTTAACTTTCTGTATTTAGTAGTTAAGACTTTTAGTTATACTCAATTCATGATATTAGCTTGCAAGACTTCTTTTTTATAACCATTTGAAGAATGGTATTATTACTTGGAATTGTACTACGATACATTAACATATAAACCGTTACAACGTATGATATTTGAGTAGTTACATTAAAACTCTTCGATTTACTCTTTTAATGTTTACAAAATTAATAGTCTCTGAAAAGTCTCTTTTAACGTGTGTTGTGTAACAAATATTAGTAACCCTCGATAGACAGGCTATCGAGTCACCTTTAGAATGGAAAGTAGAAACCTCGTCCTGGGGTGTCCGTCTTGGGAATCCTTGAATGCGCCGTCATCATCTCGGTCTGGTCTTCGTCAATAATGGGTCAAAAGTCCGCAGAGTAGATTGAACCTTCTACGATGCAGGTACATGTAGATTCTCGGATGTCCTGATCTGCATATTCTGTCGGGTCTACGAGTGTTTATAAGTTCTGGTAGTTCACATCTCCAGGAATGATGTTGAAAGTGTAGTTAGTTCTTGAAGTTAGCAGTCATCTTGTTTTACACCATTTTTATGTTTCGTGTTATAAGTTATGTCTCTTGTTTTCACATAACTATACTGATTAATCATAACACATGCTATTAGCAGTCATTTCTCGTATACAATATTTAAGTAAAACAAAAAAAATTAGCAACATTGTGTTAGAGCTTTCGCTCCTACGTCTGCACTGCATGAAGTCAACATAGCGAGAGTGATTTTTCTGCTCTCTTCGACTGGTACATAACAAGGGGGAGTAGGGCCACTATTGCGCGAGAATATAGTTCCTATCTTTCTTCAAGTTAACATTTTTATTTACACTAACTATACCTAAATAAACATACATAATTTAAATAAGTTGTTTTAGCGACTATCTGTGTCTTCAGATTTTTAATTATTAACATTAGGTTTTTTTATCTTATTCTATATTACAGACGACTCGGGAGACATGTCGAGTCCGGAATTAACAGGTCAGCGCCTGACAACAAGCAAAGGGTTAAATACGACAATAATAACTATTTACAATATGCTTTTTTATTAAAGTATCTTCGTACTTCTTAATTACTTCTTCCTCTCATACTGAGTACATACAGGTGTTTTAGGTATTATAGTGAGATTTAAATGGCTTAATCGCTCACAAACTTAATTTTTAAAATTTTTTTTATTTTACGATTATTGTTACAATTTAAATCGTCACAAAGCTGGTGATTAGTGACGTAATTGGTGTCTTGTATTTTGTTTCCCACTGTACCATACGACGATGAGTAGACCGTCGTAACAATACCTTATGATCTCATCCTCGACAAAGGAAAACATCCTGCCGCACCTGCAAGTGGTTGGTAACGGGAAGCACCTACAGGTGGCTAACGCGGGACAATCGGTATAAGCTGTCCCTTCTCTATGTCAACAAGTAGGACAGCCTCTTGCCCTTGGGATAAGAAAATTACCTTAAAGGCGTATGAACCTTTCTTGATCTACGACATAGCATGCGGGTGGTAAGGAGAAACCACCGCATTAAAGGTAATTATGCATACCTCAAAAATGGAAAACAGTTTCTTTAGTCCTGTAAAACAGCCAGTTTATGAAAGAACACCTAGACAGGTAATAGGGTTGGAAGTTAAGCCCGACGGGAGCAACCCCTACAATCGTCTCACCCTGCAAAACGCTAATAACACATCTAAGATGATCGAAATTTGAGAATTTCAAAATGTAGTCATCGCTAAGCTTAACTCTATTGTAAATAAAGACTCGTTCATGGTAAAACTTTTATCTGCAACTCTTTGATGAAAAATATAAATAGACTTACTGTTTGTTTATAAAAACAGAGAAGTAAAATTACTTACCATGAAGGCTATTCAATTTTATATTTCTTATTTACTATACAGAATTACAAAATATTGGCATTTGTTTTACGACATATTTCAGTAGTTTGTAAAGATTTTCTTAGATCATATAAAATAACGTCATGACTAAGCTGAGTATTCAATATAAAAACGTATACAAATTGCATAACTATCTATCTGCACACACGTATATTTGTGATCTATTGTATCTGACCAAATAAAATTAAAGAAAATCAATTTTAACATTACAAAACAATAACGTACTTTTTACTATTTTTAAACGTAACTCTCTACGATACAAAAAATATTATGAGAAAGATTTATTCGGACTATTTCATCCTTTGAAATTATTTTCACAGCCACCAAAAAATACGTGATCGTCTATGGGAGTACCCTGTAAAGTCTCCTGCGCAGGACCGGGAATAAATTAAAGACACAAAATTTAAATTAACAAAAATTTCTAAATTTTTTATTAAAACAAACTTTGTTTTATAGAATTATTTAAGGATGTGCGTATATGTGTGCGCGCGCGCATGCCCGATTGTGTGTGTCAGAGAGATAGAGAAAAAGAGAGAGAGACAGACAGACAGACATACAGAATATGTGTAAAAGAGGAAAAACAACAAAATATATAAGAGCATAATAGGGAGAATCATTTAAGCGTGAAAAAAAGAACCAGCTCACATAAATGCATGTGTGTGGGAGATAATTTTTAACAAATTCATGTTACACAATAAAAGCTTTCATCATTTTTCGCAGTTAGTCATATAGAAAACCAATTCTATTTCGTCCAGGTATCAAATGTTTCCGCTCATCAAAATACAACATAAACATTCGTTCTATTGGTTATGTGGGAGAGACTGCACAATTTTCAAACGGGCGCTACGCTTTCGAGACCCTCTGAAGCGTGATTTGAAAAATTAAATCTCAGTTCACTTGACCCGGCTTATCGAAACCGTAATATGACTATGAATACTTATTTCTATTTACGTGGCATACAATTTTTAAAACACTGGACAGAAATTACATATTCGCCTATTACGTATAGTGTAAATTTTCAAATTTTTCATTACGTGTTTTCCTTTTAATTTTGTATTGATTTGTTTGATTGTCTTCTCCTTCATTCTCGATCTAACATTTTTTCTCTTATTTATCTTTTTTCACTTAAATACTTAACTTTCCTTGATTTTAAAATGAATTTATCTTTGTTTTTGAGTAGTTTTATTTAATTAAAAAATTTCAATAACATTTTGTACTCTTTTCGTATTCTTATTTCTTTATACGTACCTAAGACACTATAATTGGAACGGGCTTGATATCTAACATCTGAAATATTGAACAGAGCACATACTATAAACAAATAAAATCATCATCATCTTCGTAACACTACAGATAGTACAGTCACTGAAGGAACAAAATTCAAATTAAGTGGCTCCTACGACATTTTTTACATAAGGCTAGATCAAAGGGTGAGAAACAATTTTAAAAAAAGTTTACATAAACTTCGTCGCGGTTTTTCGAGAAAGAGAAGGGGGAAGGTACAAAAAATTAGTTTTTTTTTCAATTATCTTGAAAAATAACAAATTTACGAATAAAGACAAATTACAAACATTAAAGAGCATTAAATTCTCTATAGAAAAGCTATTTATCATTTTTTTTTGTCAGGCCAATACTTTGTGAGGAAAATGGAATTGAATTATTAGAAAAAAATTGATTGTCGGAGTCCGCCCCGATGAGCGGGAAGGCTAATTTTTTCTGACATTGCAACATACAAATTTTAATAAAATCCGTTGTAATAGCCGTAGAGACAAAAATCAAAAAGCATTTTAAAGCTAAATGTTTGCGCTTTTACACAAAATGAAAATAAAATAATTATATTATCAATAAATACTTAAAATAAAGTAATAACATTTTTGTTTTTTATTTTTTTCAACTAATGCATAAATATATTAACAATTTATTACAAATGTATTTACATTAAAAAAAACTTCACAATATAAACTTTACATATATAGCTTTTTGAAAAAAATAATAAAAATTAGTATTGATTTATTGGCATAAAATGAGCTAGTTTTAAAATTTATAATTTTTTTTTAGTTCGCAAGTATACATAATTTTTTTAATTTAAAATTTCTACAGAAATTTTCAAAATAAATATTTTTTAACAAAATTATGAAGACGTATTGGTCAAAGTGTCTTCTATAAGACTGCGGTGTTAAGAATTGTTAACATTTAGTTAAATTTAAATAACTGTAACTTTTATTAATAAATGTAAAAATATGGCCATTGCCCGTATTAATATTAATAGTTAAAAACTAAAAAAAAAATATTAATATGTAACTATTGTACGTAAAACTACAATATTTGAGGTTTCTCTTCTACATAGTGAGAATTTATATCCGTGCAAGGGCATAAAAAGAACAGACCCTGAAATTTTAAGAATTTTAGGGAGAGCGAAGACAGTTGGTACATGCGCCATACAGATATTGAATTAACACAGTTCGATATTGAATGTTCCGTGATTTTGATACTATTTTTTATATTGTATTTTTCTGGAAGTTCAATTTAATGTTTTAAGATTTGTGTTAGTAATTTTGATATTTTATAATTTGGTGCGGTTCTAGCGTTTATTTAAGGTCTGATAGGTTTATTAATTTTGTGTAATTTTATTAAAGAATTTAATTTTGGTACACAAGGATTATCCATTTTATATTTAACGGAGTCTTTAGGATTTATGATTTGGGTACTATTTTTTAGTATATTTGTTATTTGTGTTTGATATTTGTTTGTGGGATCTTTATTTAATGTTATGCAATTATTATTAATTATAAATTCTTCTGTTTTATCTTGTTTTAAAAGTTATTTTATTGTCAAAATCTTCAACGATTGGAAGAAAAACTATTTTTGAATATACAAAGTATATTTATTTTATATTTTTGTATATATTACATTTTTGTATATAAAGTGCATTTTTTAATAACATTTTTATTATAATGCGTAATAAAAAGTAAAAATTGTACATAATAATATATACATAAATGAATAATAATGAGTTTTTAAAATTATATTCCTTTCCACTGTTGTTTGTAATCTATTAATTTTTCATTCAAGTTAAAAACTTGCACCTCTTCCCTTATGGCCTCATTCTTTATACGGTCAAGGTTAGAACACTCTTCAGCTTGTCTTAGCATACCATTTCGGAGACCTGTATTTAACTTTTTTGTTTCTTGGTTGTTATCCATAATTCACACCCACAGGACAGTACAGGGACTGCCATAACTTTGTAGAACTTTATTTTGTATCTCGACGTACCTTGTTTCTAAAATTACGGTTGATTGTCCCATAGATTGTCTGGAACTTACATAACTTAACGGCAATACCATAAGTCATATCATAGCCAATATCATTTCAAAAATATTGCAGATCATTGCTTACAACACAATCACTTCATAGACACAAAAAAACATAACACTACTCCACAACATACAAAAAGGTAAAAAATGGATTTGTTAGAAATTTTAGAAATTAAAAAAGCAATAAAAAATAACAAAAATTTAACCAATGAACAGACTGAATTTTGTGTATCCCCTTTATTATAATCTGTTATTTAGTTTAGTTTATTTTATATTATTTTGAATGTTCATCATTATTTTAAATTTTGCATTCAGTATATTTTGCATTCATGATTGTATTTAGTTTTTAAAGACACCTGACCTTCCCTTGTCTCATGCACACACTCACCCCCCCCCATCTACATCACAACACAGATGTTCCAGATACGCCCTAAACAGATGTTCACCACCTACACTCCACTAACATCCTGTGTTCAGTAATTTCATTCACTCCCTCTTTGACAATGGCTTAGTTAGTCGAAACAGCTGTCAGAGTTAATTAAAAAATTTGTGAAACTTACCAAGTGTTTTTATATATTTTACAAAACCTTTGTATTAATATGTTTCACCAAGTGCCCAACGAGTCATCAATTAATGTCATTTCAAAAATAATTAAAATGGCTCACCTATTCTAGAACTCGATCTAGACTTTTAGTGTTTTAAGTGCAGATTTTCGCTTCGTGTTTCAGAATTTTTACTTTCTCACATTTTTGCCTCTCGGCTTCCCTACTTTTTATGTGGTTAATCTAAAACCACTATGAATCTCTAACGTATGACACGTATGCAATGTTTTACAAAATTTGGTAGATGGGTTCAAAAGTTACTGAAAGACATACACTAGACAGGCAGGCAAATGCCAAACGGTCGAGTTAAAATGAGATCTCGCATTGCTCGCTTATCAATTAACTTCAACAAAACTTATAGTGTTTTAACATTTTTTAAAGTTTGTTTAGTATATTTATAATGCTGCATGTTCATCTTACTGTCCGGAGACATTAAGGTGCCATCACTTCAATTTGTGCTTTACACACTTCTAGATAACTTTATACTTAAAGCGTATGTTACTTTCATTTATACTGCTAAGTACATTGGGATGCACATGGACAGGAGACTAACATGAAAGAAACACATAACCTCTAAGAAGACTCAAGTTGACGTCAAGATCAGAAATATTTGCTGGCTGATAGGCAGAAAAATCGCGGTTATGTACGTATTATCAACAAACTTTTGATATATAAAGCACTTCGTAAACCGGTATGGAATTACGGTATTCGAATTTTGAGTACTACTAGTACGAGTAACATCGAGATTATACAGCGCTTTTAGACCGAAACTTTAAGATCAATAGTCGACGCTGCATGGATGGTCTCCAACAATTCTATTCACCGAGACCTCAAAATTCCAACTGTGAGAGAAGAAAACGTGCATCTCTACAGGAAACACATTTCTCAATTAGAAAAACATCCTAACCCATAGCAATTAATTGGTTAGATAATAGTGAAGACATTTACAGACTAAAAAGACACAAATCGTTAGACTTACCCTTCCGGTTCAATTAATAATGTGTACTCTGTATTATCTGTATTGTAATGTCAGTGTTATCTGTTCTGTAATATCTTTATATTTTTTCTCATGTCAACATTAAGTGTTTATGTCAACCAGTATATACAGGCCTAGTGTTTAATGTTTTTTATTTACTGTATCATTCCAGCAGCAAGTAGAAGTGACCTTTGTTTATTTGTTTACATGTTTTTGCCATTTAGTCTTGTAGTTTGTATATCTGTTTAATCTGTTAACAAAAACCAGAAGAATTGTCAATGGTCAGCTCTTCATATTCATGTATGACTTTTTGTCAGACAATTTGTTCATTGTTCGATTAGTGGAACAGATTACAAATTTGCAATAAATTGAAAAAAAAGCTTTCATTTATGGTAGCAATGAACCATAAATTAGAGGATATGGTAAAATGGTAACATACTTAGAGGATATGGTAAAAATTACTTCAAGCTGTTTGTTTGCGATGGGAATATTTTAGCAGTGAAGGCTTGCCGAATTTCATTTGGAAACCGCTTAGTCGTCAGTGAAACTCTGGTTAGAGAGAGAGAGGAGGGTCAACTTTAATCAGGAAAGAGACTTGTTCAATCCGCCATTATTTACCTAATGTAATTTTGTAAGCGAGAGACCCAAGTTCATAGTGGCAGAAATACTTCTGTGTCCACTTGACCCTCTTGATGAAGCGCATAACTTTAGTCTAATTGTTTGAAAGTTACCCTGTGCTGATAAACTTTGTTAGTCCGCGTGTAATGTTTGTAATCATGTGTCCTGGACAACAAATTGTCTCGAGATCAATAGTAAACATTCGAGATCAATAGAAAACATACAAGCCTATCTTTTGTTACTAATGACTACTAGACCACATAATGAGAAACTGAATAAATATATTTAACATTTGTCGTTCAGGGACCATTGACTTTAACTGAAATTTTGAATAAGATTTATTGCATAAATAGAGAATATAATGTACACTTTTATAAAACAATTTGTGGTAATATTCAGTATAATAATAAATTATTACTTTCATAATAAATACAAATGAAAAACGTCAAGGGGATGGACTCTCTCCTATTCTCTTTAACTGTGTCCTAGACAAAGTCATGAAAACCTTCCATAAAGTCAATTCCACTAGGATTAGAATAGGTAACAAATCCAAAGGCATAGAATTAAGCTGTTTATCTTTCACGGATTATCTTGTCATTTTTTCCCACTCAGAAGATTAAGCAAGAACGCAAGTAGTAGATTTCAAACAGATATCGGAGTAAATTGGCCTCCAAATCTCCTTTGCTGAAACGGAAATTATGACTATCCTACTTAAATTCCTGAAAACGTGCCTGGACACTACGTATGGAGAAATAAAGTATACTAATAATTTTAAATATCTTGGGAAAAACATATCCCAAAGCGCCTAAGACAAAGAATCCTTTAAGATAAAGAAACTCAAATTAGCAAAGGCCTTTACTCTAACCCGAGAACTGTACGTAAAGAAAAACATTTCAAGGATGCGAAAGTCCGCCATTATAGCACTGTGATCAGGCCGGTGATCATGTATAGAGTGAAAACAATGTGCTTTAAAATTTGAAACCTCTTCTTAAAAGTGAAAGAAGGAATCTTCGGAAAATTTGTGGCCCCAAGAAAACTGAAGATGGGTACGGGCATAGACACAAAAGAGAGCTGTACAGGGATCTGGAAGATCCGGAAACGGCTTTCCGAAGGAAAAGACTGACATTCCTTGGACATATGGTTCGGATTGATTGATCCAGATTAACTAAACAAATTTTCAAATACATTTGGCAACTTTCCAGTCTGAACGGATACACGAAACAACTCAAGGAGGAAATGATGAAACTGGGTATCTCTTTGAAAGACTGTGTGTATGGAAATACGTACAGAAACAAAATTCAAAACCTTGAGGTTCTCTGTTGTGAGAAGACGAGAAAGGGGTGGACAGTGGAATGGAAGGCGGCGCATAGTGTGCGAATGAGGGCCTCTGGCAGGAAAAGAAAAGGAAATGATATTCGCATAGTCCACGGCTGGCCTGTTTGTGTAAAAAAATTACAAATGAAAACGGATATAAAAAAAATTGAATGATGCAATGTATGATGTAAAAAATTGAAATAAAGGAGGAAAGACAGAAGGTTCAGCTCATTAATAGCTTACTAATTTAGCTCATTAAGCATTCTAATGCTTATAGATTCAATTTACCAACTAAACACATGTCTCCAAATATGTTACGAACACACGTCAGAGAAAATTAGTTGACGCAAGGTAAGTTGACTGACTCGACCGATAAAGACGACGTAAGGTAATGATCACGTTTTAACTCGGCCATTTGCCATTTTCCTGTCTGTCTGCCTGTCTATCTGTTTAGGATATGTCTCACGATAACTTTTGAACGCAGAAGCGATTTTTCTAAAACCTGGTATGCGTATTTATACGTTTAACTGCATTGTATTATTTTTTGTTTAGATTAATCCCTTAAAAAATGTGGGGGCTAAACTTGTAAAAAATCGCAAAGCTCATGTGGGGACTCACATTAAAGAGAATCTAAACCAAAATCTAAATGTAGTATTCGTTTTTGAAAATTAAAAATTTTTGAAACGCCAAAAGCTAAAAAGTGGGCAAAAGTTTTAAAAAATTTCAAATTCTATGAGGAATATCAACATAAAAAGAATTTTAAGAAAGATTTTAGTGTAGTGTGCTGTTTTGAAAATTTAAAAATTTCTTGACCCCGACACCAGAAAATGTTTTTACATTGTCAAAATCTAGCCGAATGTTAAACTGAAGGGAATTTTATACAGATCCAATTGTTTGTGTTTATTATATGGCAGGGGGGAACGTAGGATTTCATTTCAGGGGGAGGATTTTTTCAACCGCATATCGTTTTCGTAGAGTATTTTTTTTTATATTATAATTAAAATCATACTAACAAATTGAAACTAATGGTTAAATAATGGCCGTAAGTCGCTAATTTCAAAAAACTCAATAATTAACATACAGTTTGACTTTGAAGCATAATAATACGTCTCTGTAGAATAGAAATACTTTAAAAAGAACGTTAAAATTGAAAAAGTAAATTTTGTATGTTTTTGTTGGCGTGTGTTTGTGTTGTAGGGTTAAATTATGCAACAACACGAAAAATTGTTAATTAACGTATGTTTAATTTTACAATATTTCGTT
>CM068368.1:26515408-26545408 GCA_034769895.1 Magicicada septendecula | reverse complement strand
TCGTTCCAAGATTAGGCGACATCACCTGTTCCAGTGTCTATTATCACGCCATCTTTTGCTTGATCTTCCCACATCTCTTTTCCTTTTGTACGCATATTGTAAAACTTGTTGAGCTAGCCTTTTCGCTTCCATTCTCCCTATATGTTTATTCCATCTCAGCTTACATTCCTCGATTCTTGCATTTACAGAGAATATACCCAATTCATGTCTTTATCACATCGTTTCTACTTGTTCACTGACTTATCCATTATGTTCTACACACAGGATGATTTCACACAAGGAACAGTCTTATTTAGACTTTAAAAAGTCAGTTGATCTAATGTTGTTTCAAGTGAAATTAATTAAAGATATATTATCGATATAACACTTGAAAGAAAAATTTCTTACATACAAATCTGCTACCAGATATGCGAACAAACGTTCAATCGCTGTCCCTCTCCTCTCACTCTCCCTCTTTCTCTGACACACACACACACATGAATTAACTTACATATTGGTTGAACAGCTTCGTCAAGCATACATATATGCATGCAGTTTTTAACATGTTAATAGTGTAGTACTAATTCATTGTATCATTGTAATTGATTGATTTTTATTTTTCTTGTTTATTTTGAATCTTTGTAATTGTTGTTTTGTTGTTGTAATAATGGAATTGTCTTTATATGTATTGAGAATTCGCTTGAAATAAGTTTATATATAGCGTGTAGTATTACTTTATTTGTAATGGAGCATGCTGATAAAATAAAGGTATTTTTAAAACACACACACACACACACACACACACACATCATCATCATCAGCAGCAGCAAAAACATCATCATCATACTGACAACACAGCATAGGCAAGGTGCTGCCTGTCCTGAATTCAAAGACCCTCCAGCCATCTCTACTTGTGTCCTACATACTTGCTTCGCCAGTCTGGAATCTGACATTCTTTCTAAGTGTCCTTTGCACCGTTCGTTGTAATCTTTTAATCTTTCATTCAAGTTAAAAACTTTTAACTCTTCTCTAATGGCCTCATTCTTTATACGGTCAAGTTTAGAACACCTTTTAAGTCCTCTTAAGAACGCAATTTCCGTAGCCTGTATTTTAGTGACTTGTTTCTTTGTCGTCGGCTATAATTCATACTCATAGGACCGCCATAACATTGAAGAACTTTAACTTTGTATCTCGACGTTCCGTGTTTCTGAAAATGCGGTTGATTGTCCCCCCACAGATCGTCTGGAATTAACTCAACATCAATATCATAATTTTAGTTTTATTTACGTTTTAAAATAAATTGATATAATATCGTCTGAAATTTAATTAATTAATGACATACTCTAATATTTCCTAACTTCAAGAAAAAAAACTTGCATACAAATAAATCTGCCACAAGAAATGTGAACAAAAGTTCAATCTCTGCCTCCCTCCTCGCACTCACCCATTCTCTGTCTCTGTCTCTATATCTCTTATCACACACACACACACACACAGATATAGTTAATATAATTTAGGTAGCGCGGGCTGCCTACGTTTCCATTAACTCTATTTAAAAGGAATTTATCGCACTCTTGACGTAGTGAACATATATTTCAGTTACTGCTTCCACACAAAACGTGTGTGAGTGCGCGCGCGCGCGCGTGTGTGTGTGTGTGTGTGCCGCAAGACTTACTGTGTCCCTGTTGTCGAATCGCACCGTGTTTCGCTTTGAGTTTCATTTATTTTTTTACACTTTTTATGCTGTAAATTTTATTTCAGTCAAGAAATATAGGGCAACACGACACTTTTCCTTAATGTTATGTAAAACAATTTGACGAAAATTTATTTTCTATATTGTTTGCAAACAAAATCCGGCCTGTTCCGCCGTGATCCACTAAATTTGTTATATTCAGATGTTTTGGCCTCATACGTGGAGGACATCTTTAGTGAATAAAAAGATTCTACACAACTGACACGGTGTTAGTCAGCCACCGTGATTACTGACTACTGTGGTTGCTGACTACTGTGGTTACTGACTACTGTGATTACTGACTACTGTGGTTACTGACTACTGTGATTACTGACTACTGTGGTTACTGACTACTGTGGTTGCTGACTACTGTGGTTGCTGACTACTGTGATTACTGACTACTATGGTTACTTACTACTGTGATTACTGACTACTGTGGTTACTGACTACTGTGGTTGCTGACTACTGTGATTACTGACTACTGTGGTTACTGACTACTGTGATTACTGACTACTGTGGTTACTGACTACTGTGGTTGTTGACTACTGTTGTTACTGACTACTGTGGTTGCTGACTACTGTGGTTACTGACTACTGTGATTACTGACTACTGTGATTACTGACTACCGTGGTTACTGACTACTGTAGTTACTGACTACTGTGATTACTGACTACTATGGTTACTTACTACTGTGATTACTGACTACTGTGGTTACTGACTACTGTGGTTGCTGACTACTGTGATTACTGACTACTGTGGTTACTGACTACTGTGATTACTGACTACTGTGGTTACTGACTACTGTGGTTGTTGACTACTGTTGTTACTGACTACTGTGGTTACTGACTACCGTGGTTACTGACTACTGTGGTTACTGACTACCGTGATTACTGACTACCGTGGTTACTGACTACTGTAGTTACTGACTACTGTGATTACTGACTACTGTGGTTACTGACTACTGTGGTTACTGACTACCGTGATTACTGACTACCGTGGTTACTGACTACCGTGGTTACTGACTACTGTGATTACTGACTACTGTGGTTACTGACTACTGTGATTACTGACTACCGTGATTACTGACTACTGTGGTTACTGACGAACGTCGTGTCAATTGCATATAATCGTTTTACAAACACAATTAACACTGTTTCACACCACTTTATAGAAAAATTATTCCGATGATGTTCAACAAAATTTCTATAGTGGTGTGCAACAGTGTTAAATCTGTTTGTAATTGTAACCATTAACACAACTTTATTAACAATATAATTGTTTTATTCACTAAAAAGTTCCTCTGGAGTTCGGGCCAAAACGTCTAAAAATAACAACATTAGTGGACGCAACATTCCACGGCCCTATAGCCCGGATTTTATTTATAACAATTTTACCGCCGGTCATGGAAGCCTTAAAAATCAATTATTTTCCACTTTAAAGGTAGTTTGATATTTGATTTTTTTCTTTGTTCAAAAAACTGACAAACACTGCGTTAGATATTTTCACTGTGTCAGTTCGACACTTACCTGTTAAAAATATTTTTAAACACGAATATGCGTTGTTTACAAAAACCAAAATGCGTTTATGTCATGATAAAATTAATTCATTTTCTTAAAACCAGGCGAACGTTAATGAATTTTGTCTAATCTGTTTAATTTTTCTCTAACACGCAGTTTTTACAGTACTTTAGAATATCCAGTACGTTAGAGTTTTACATGACACTTCAACTTTATGTGCTTATTTTTATGAAAATTTATATTAAGTCCAGGAAGTAGAACTCTGAGAGAGTAAGTGATGTGGAAAACTGAGTGCTTTATCAAGCAGTCGACAACTAATCCATAGGCATAAACGCGCGTACACACAATGACGACAATAACGATAACAATAAAGTTTGTCGCGTCGATCTTAAACGCTTTATTCAGAGACGCCAGTCTTATTGTGTGAAAATGTTATTTATAAATAAAACAGACAAAGAGACATAACATTTTCCAATTGATTAACCAGACCACATTTGTAGGGAATAAAATGGTTTTACACCATATTCGTGTGTGAATGTGTGTGTGTGTGTGTGTGTGTGTGTGTGTGTGTGTGTGTGTGTGCGTGTGTGTGTGTGTGCGTGCGTTTACATATAGCCATGGGAACGATTCCCTCGCAACCTACATCGTCCTTCAAAATTCAGTCTCTATGTACGTTAAATTATTGAAATTATCTAAAGGCTAAAACGAACAAGTCTTCTAAATGCTTAGAAAAGAAATTCAAAATTTAGGAAGACGAAAACGTATAATGGCTATAAAAAGGGGTTATTAATAAAGATATAATTAATCTATACCGTCGAAGTGTATCTCCACACACTGTTTGTTTTAAAGTCCAGTTTTACATTTTTTGAAAGCCGTTGCCTAAGGGTTTAAATGTGAAATCTTTCTAATACTTAAGGCTAAAACATAAAAAATGTTTATTTTTTATATAAATATCTGCGATCTTTGAAAATATCGGTATGGAGAACCATACATTACCTCCATGTTTTAAGATGTATATTTAAAATCATTTTTGAAGTGAAATATTTCCATAGAAACTAATTCCTTCTTCAGCCTTAACCACAGTACTGTTGCCACTAACGTATACCACCTCACGTTAGCGCACTCGATTTTCACTGATGATGGCAGTCGATGGCACTGCCGAAACGTCTCTTTTGCAGAAAACATTGGATTACGACCAAACAGTCCGGGAAGAAATTTTAACAACAAACTATTTCTTTGTTCGCGATAACGTAGTACACGTATAAACATTATCCCCTCCCTCTTTAACTATCTTTTTCATCTATAGATAATTACCCCATCCCCATCAACTATCCTTTTTATTTACAGACATTCGTCTACCTTTCTACAGTGGATTATTATGATCTTCTTTTCAGGATACTTTATTTATCAAAATTAAGTACTTTACTCTTGTTAAAACGTAAAACGTTGCAGGTAAACTACCCCTTCCCCTTAACCGATCTTCACCAAAATCAATAGGCCTTGATTCGTCTACAGTTCAGGCACATATGCAAAACAAAACAAAATCTGACATCGGCCGTGAAAGCCTGAGGAATATTTTACGACGCCTCTACGGGGAGGATGTTTTAAAGAATATCAGACGTTTGGTTTGGTAATAAACCATGGACCACGGCCAAACAGGCCGGATAACATGAACCATACATCTGACACCGCCCGTAAAAGCCTGAGGAATATTTTAATATTTGTTTCTGTTTGTATTTGCGGCAGTTATCGCTCGGCATAGAAAAAATTACTCTTCTTAAAACATAACACGGTGCAGGTAAACTACCCCTTCCCCTTAACCGATCTTTACCAAAATCAATAGGCCTTAAGTCCTCTACAATTCAGATACATATTCAAAACACAATATTTGTTTCTGTTCGAATTTGCGGCAGTTAACGTTTGCCATAAAAACAATTATACACACAGACACTTTTGAGAAAATGATTTTTCTTCATGTTTTGAGGGTAGTACAATCAGAATCAGGTCTTATTTCGAACACGTTTTTTTCGCCATCACCACACTTTCATTTCCTTATGGAACATGGAAGTAAAACATTTAAAAAGATTAAGGTTGTTTCTCGCATCCTAGTTTTTAAAGTTTATAATCTTTCCAATCGTCATCCTTCAGATTCTCTGCGCCATTGCATTTGTTATACAGTATCTTCTACCCAAGTGGCCTCCCTCTTTTTCTTCATTCTAGAGAAGTCCATTCTAGTACTTTCGTTTGGCCACCTATTATTTATTGCCCATTCGGTACAGATGCTCATACTATCAATTGTCAGTTATACTTGTACAAATATTCATTCTATCTCTTATTTCTTCATTTTTAAATCCTATCTTAGAATGTAACTACAGCATTTTTTCCGTTATACCATTTTCATGGGTGGTAACCTTTCACTTATATTTTCTGTAGTTTCCCACACCTCACCCACATATGTTACAATACTCTACACTAATGTCTTTTAAATTTTGACTTTTGTTTCGGGCTTTAGTTGATTGCTCCATAAACTGGAATTTAACTGTCACGCCACTTGTTTCCCTTGTTCTTTACGGTTTTTTGTAAGACTTGTGCCGTCTTTTGTGTAATCCACGACAACAAGGTATTTGTATGAGTCTATTAGCTCCACAACTTCCTCCCGTCAAACGTATCGTCATTTTAAAAAAAATTATGGACATTTTTTCATTAACTAATTCTTAATAATATTTTTTCTACTATTTATTTTGAGCAGTATCAACAATAATTAATTATTATTTGTAACAAGAAAGAAATTTTTCAAACTATTTCTGAGGTACAATTATCTATATAGTAAAAAGCGTGTGTATCGGTTAAGTAGAAAGAATTTTCAAATATCAGTTAAAAATCCGGTTGTCATGATTTGATTATCGTTGGAAGAAAAATTTAAATTGAGAAAGCAGAAAAGTGTTGTGGATCAAGTTGGAAAATGAAGGACGACCGTGTTGCTTCACTAATGAGTATAACTGTATTTACATATAAATAAGTATTATGTAGTAGAATTATAATTTAGACAAACTAGAAATTTTGGAAAGACGAATTATTAGGAAAATATTAGGCCCACGAAAAACTTCAGAAGTTTGGAAATTAAGAAGTAATGATGAAATATATCAAAGTATAGAAAGTATAACAGAAACAATGAGAAAAAGAAGACTATTATTTTTTAGACATTTAAATAGAATGGACGACAATAGGTTGACAAAGCAAATCTTCAGATATCTGTGGGAGAAGAAGTCAACATCAAGTTGGATTAAAGAAGTCCAAAAGGATTTAGAAAAAAATAATATACACGCAAAAGAAGCAATATAAGGAGACGTTTTTCGGGCAAAAGTGTTAAAAATGGAGAGAGGCCAAGATAGGAGAGAGAAAAACCCAGGTTCAAAGTGGACTGAAGACAGGAAGAAGAGACACAGTGGAGGATATGAAAGAGTATTGAAAAAAAAGGAAAGAAAAAAAGAGTAAAGAATTGAAATTGGCATGTGGTCCCTAGATGGCCGATACGGAAAATAAAAGTATTATGTAGTATGTATGTATATATTATTTAGTAAATAAATATAAATGTGTAGTTTATTTCAAGAAAATAAATATACTGAAAATGAAAATTAGATACACAGTTGTACGTTTATTTTAATATTTTTTACATTATTTTACTTTATTACAGAGGCCGGAACCAAGATTATAAGAAATAAAAACTACCAGCCTGTTTGACCGTGATGGATTGCTTATAGGTTTGATGCATATTTTTCTCTAAACGTTTCGGACATCCACCGGAAGCATTTCGGTGATGGCATTTTGAAATAAGGAGCCAATACGAACAAAAATGGTGATTAGTGACCAAATTCTAGAACAGGTGAGCCACATATGGAAAATCATTTTAGCTATGATAGGAATTATGATATTGATATTAAGTTAGGTAAGCTCCAGACGATCTATGTAAAAATCAATCGTATTTTTAGAAACAAGGTACGTCGAGATACAAAATTAAAGTTTTACAAATTTATGGCAGTCCCTGTACTGTCCTATGGGTGTGAATTATGGACAACAAACAAAAACAAGACAGTAAAATACAGGCTCGGAAATGGCGCTATTAAGAGGAGTTAAAAAGTGTTCTAAACTTGACCGTATAAGAGATGGGACCATAAGAGAAGGGTTACAAGTTTTTAACTAGAATGAAAAATTTAAAGATTACAAACAACGAATTTTTTAGTGGATGGTTAGTGAAGAATAAATATTGTCGAAACGTCGACGCAAAATAGTTAAAATTTGTGTTATTTTTTACCGATCCAGGTCCTGAAGATGACAATAAATATTGTCGACACGTCTACGCAAAATAGTTAAAATTTGTGTTATTTTTTACCGATCCAGGTCCTGAAGATGACAATAAATATTGTCGAAACGTCGACGCAAAATAGTTAAAATTTGTGTTATTTTTTACCGATCCAGGTCCTGAAGATGACAATAAATATTGTCGAAACGTCGACGCAAAATAGTTAAAATTTGTGTTATTTTTTACCGATCCAGGTCCTGAAGATGACAATAAATACTGTCGAAACGTCGACGCAAAATAGTTAAAATTTGTGTTATTTTTGACCGATCCTCACTAACCATCCACAAACAAAAATTCATTGATTGACGGTCACTAAAAATTTAAGGATTTAATTACAAACAACGGTAGAAAGGACACTTAGAAAGAATGTCAGATTCCAGACTGGCTAAACAAGTTTGGAAACACCAACGTATAGGATACAGGTGTGTGGGTAGATCAACGAAAAGAAGATCTTTCAAGGCAGAACAGGGAGCACCTTGCCTATGCCGTGTTGTGAAGATGATGATGATGAAGACGATGATAAAACTCGACATGTTTTAGTTGTCGTGCCATCAGTTAATTGTCAGTTAGCCCTACATATCCGTTAATAAACAATAAACCACCTGTCCACTAATTGGGTCATCCTTGTTTAATGTGACGTCGTGACTAGAAAGTGACTGCTGAATTTAATAGAAAAATCTTTAAAATTTCGTCGAGGCAGCAACAGCGCAAAAGTCTAAAGTATAATATTTTACTTAGTTTTTATATCTCAGAGTGCACAGTTTGTTCCGTCCCTGTTCATAAATAAATAAGTAAACATGAGAAGTGCAAAGTTTGGGAGAAACAGGCGGAAACCGCGGCAAAATGTTAAACTAACTTTGTTAGTAATCTGCTCTCCCAACGGAACTGAACTCGACAGTGTGTCGTCAGCTGGTGTTATTAATACCTACCGTCTCTCTCTGTCTCTCCCTCTTCTCACTCTCACTCCGTCCGAATCCCCATAGCCTCTCTGTCTCTCTCTCCGTGTTCCTTTCTTTCCGTTTTATTTGTCCGTACTTTTTAAAAGGAGTTTGAACTTTCAATTAATATTACCTATTTATTAATTTTCCTTTTTGACAAGTTACGTTTATAATTAACATGTTAAGTTTGTAAGTTACGAAGCGCAGTGTCCGGACCCGCGTAGTGAACACAGCCGCTACTGTCGCTTGAGGCAGCCGGAGAAGTCTGCCGTAGCGGAGCACGCGCTCACCAATGCCCACCATCCGATCCTTTTTGAAGAGACAAAGCTTCTGTCGTCGGTCAGTGCATATTTCCATCGCCTGCATATGGAGTCCGTCCAGATCCAGAAGCGTACTGCGATTGCAATGAATCGGCGGTAGCTTGTAGCTAAGCTTGTAGCTAATGGGGGGGGGCTCAAGGCCCTGCATGGTAGCAGCGCCCGGAGTGACTCCTCCGATGACTGCAAGTAGGTCGGGCTCTATCAAGGACTTTCGGAAAAACAAGGTCAAGTGGGTGGGATGGTGTGCTCCTTTTGCAGTTGAGTAGGGGAGAGGATCTCACAAATGAGGTGCTCAGCCTAGCCAAAGTCTGGTAGGGTTTGGGCCCTGAAGCCAGCGGTGGCGCGTCCGAGTCACAGCGGAGAAACCTCCCGGTACATATGAGGACCGGTTGGCCAGCGCTGCTGTCTCCGACGTGGCCCCACTGTCCGCATAGCGGTGATCAGCGCAGGCCCGTTGCGTATCCAGGGCGGGCGCCTGATGAAAGAAGGCACTGAATCGGCGGGGTGAAACCCTCTCTTTAAGTACTTTGTGGCAAAGTTTGTGGCGAACCAACACCTTGCTGCCTTCTTCTTGACTGGCTGGTGGCGTTCGAAATACAGCTTCTCGGGCTTTAAAAATTTATAAGTACAGGTACGTTTTACAGGGTTGCCAGCCTTTACCACAATACTGTGGTTACTAACGGTGCAATCTAAGTTAATCGAACCTCAATTTTTGCACTGATGATGGCCGTCAATGCCACAGTCAAAACATCTGCTGATATGCGCAGCACTGGACCACGGGCAAACATCCCGGAACGGGAACACTGGACCACGGGCAAACATCCCGGAACGGGAAAAATTTAACAACTCCAGCCTAGTAAGCCTTAGAAGAAATTTATGTGAAGTGTGTGTATGTACGAGGGTTATTTTTTTTCAACCTCCGGTAAGTTGGCAAACCTCGTTCTGTTGTCATAGCAACAATCTGGTTGTTGATTAATGTTTTTGTGGCTTTGCTCTAACCTAAAACCGCCGGTTTTATAGTTATTTTGTCTATTACTGGGGGGTGACGACAGTTTAATTATGGCAACTACAATTGAAATTGCCTCCAAGTGTAAGATTCGGTCTGTTATTAGATTTCTTCAAGCTGAAGGTCATAGTGCTGCAGAAATTCATCGAAGGTTGTGTAATATGTACGGAGAAAATGTGATGAGTGATGGTTCAGTTCGGGAATGGTGTCGAAAATTTAAAGAAGGGCCAATTGATGTTCATAATGAAGGAGGACAAGGAAGATAGTCCGTAGCTACTGATGATGTTGTTGAAAATGTAGACAGGATGGTTCGAGAGAGCCGTCGCTTCACAAGTATTGTCCTTTCTGCTGAATTTCCTGAAATTTCTAGGTCTGCTCTTTATTATGATATTCTTACTCAGAAGCTTAGGTATACGAAACTCTATGCTCGGTGAGTTCCCAAACAACACACGACCTCACGCAGCTGCACTCGCACGAAACCTGCTTCATGAATTCGGTTGGGAAGTCCTTGGTCACCCACCTTATAGCCCAGACTTGGCACCAAGTGACTACCATTTGTTCACTTTCTTGAAAAAGTGGTTAGGTGGGCAGCGGTTTGTCTCCAATGTTGAGTTAAAGTCCAGTGTGGCAAATTGGCTGACTACTCAGGAGCGAACATTCTACAATATGGGCTTAGAAAATTTGATGCCTCGCTATGATAAGTGCCTCAACAATGGCGGTGACTATGTAGAAAAGTAGTTTACCTATATATATGAAACTTTTGTATATAATAAAATTATTGATGTAATTCATGTGTCTGTTTATTGGTCTATCGGAGGTTGAAAAACAAATAGCCCTCGTATTAAAGCACAGTAAAGCCTATACTGATGTGTACAGTAAAGTAAGATCGGAAACCTCAACAGACAAACACAAATGATAGAAAATGTTAAATGAATAAAGTTAAAACAGGACTAGACAGAATAACGAGTGCTAATATTGTGCAAACGGACGACTATAGTGGGCCACTGAATAAAGGAAAGGCGAGAACTCTAGAACGACTACGTTGACACGATGCATCACGACAGGTTGATCTTGATCACGGAGGCCCGAGATTTTTGTCCATAAGGTAAAGGAAAAATTGACTGCTAGCAATGATATGGTGAGATCGTTTGGAGTGGTTACAGTTGAATCAATTTTTAAAAAACATTTGGAGAAATATCATTTTTCTCGGCGCCACCGAACTCGAGTCAGCTACAGATACCGTCAGCGCAGATTGCGCAGACCCGGAACGCGCTCACCAATGCTCGACGCACGCATTGTCCCGATTTATTAACAGCGCTGATTCCGCCGATAAACGGAGAACCCCGCGCCCAGAAAGGCAGCGTACGCCAGGGTATGGGTCCCGGAAGGAGAAAAAGCCA
Organism: Magicicada septendecula; assembly: GCA_034769895.1. Lineage (NCBI taxonomy): Eukaryota > Metazoa > Arthropoda > Insecta > Hemiptera > Cicadidae > Magicicada > Magicicada septendecula. The sequence goes on along the minus strand of CM068368.1, from coordinate 26,534,156 downwards.
CCGGTAATTAGAGGTTTAGGCCCAACTGACAACCTCCTTGGGGCGACCGCAGGCCCACCTGGTGGGGTTCAGCCAACCACACTGAACGGCGCTCCCATACGAGATAAGGGACTGCGCGTGGAGTGGAGGCTTTGCTTGCTGCTAGAGTTCACCACACATGATTGTCAATTGATACAGTCTCAATTGAGTAAATTTACTGCCATTGAGTATATAACTAAATTGCATTATATATATATATATATTTATTTATAATTACTTTACCTCAAGATGTTTTGTATTATTTGGAACATGTTTCGGGAGGCCTTGTGTTCCCATCTTCAGCCTTCCTGATTTTGAGTCTTGTGAAGTATTTGTGTGTTGGTTGGTAGTTGTTGTTATGGTTTTCTGTTGGCCTCTGGTACCTTAAATTGGTATTATTGTGTGTGATTTTGGTGTATAGTCTATATTACTATTTTGTGTATTTTCAATGTTCAGTGATTTGAAAATTTTATCATTTTTGTATTGATTTGTATTTGTTCAGGTATTGATTTGTTTTATGTTTGTATATTTGTAAATTTTCCAAAATGTTCTCATGGTGCCTTTGTGTGGTATGTGTTTGATTAGTGTCATGTTGGTTATGTCTGGGAATACATGTCCAGTGAATATATAAATCTAATTTGGCCACACATGCTATAAATCATGCTGAAGATGGGGAACACAAGGCTTCCCGAAACATGTTCCAAATAATAAGAAAACATCTTGAGGTAAAGTCATTATAAATATTAAATATATTATATACATCAAGAAACAGACTGTAGAAAATAATATTTGAATATATAAATATATATATTTATTTATTTATTTGTAACACAAAATCTGATAGATAAATAATGGTACCTGCCGGTTCTGCTGTACAAAGAATGTCCTGTTGACTGAACTGTAAAGTGTAGTACTGAATTACAGAATATAGTGGTAAAATAATAAATGAAACCATAGAACGATTGGAAATATTTTAATGAAACTCATGAAACTATAGTGTTTGAACTAATTATGGAACGATTCATGGCTGCATCGCCGAGTGTTGGCGAATCGAACTCGGGCGACCTCTTTGCATACACCGTGTTGTGTATTTGCGGATTGTCTCAGACATACAGGCTATGAGACTTGTGTTGTAACTGAAACACCGATCTCTCCGGAATTTACATATGTTGTTTTGTATGATGACGATCCGCAAAGAGCAATGTGTTCAACTGTGTTGCATTGTTTCTTGCAATTCGTGGATGCGCTCTTTAATTTCCACACTCTCTCACCAGTATACGAAGTTTGGTGCAATTTTTGTATATATGAAAATTAAGCATCGGTTCATATACATTTACAATGCTTCGTTCAACATAGCATCAATCGGTTATAACACGATTTGCCAAAAGTTTTTCCAGTTTTAAAGACTGTTCTCAAACGCACTTTTTGTGTAGCCTTCAGCTCGCTCAGCGATTTTTTTTTTTACGCCTTCAACAGTCGCAAAACGTTCACGTTTTGTGGTGCGTTTCATTACTCGGAAGAAGAAATATCGTGCTGAGACAAATACGGGGGTTGCAGAGTCAGTAAAATGTTTTGTTTGCCTAAAATTCTTGAAGAAGCAATGACTGGCGTGATTGCCCTTCCACTTCGCCCTTTCTTACGAACAGCTTCACACATGCGTGACATAAAATTACAGAATAACGTTTTTTTTCATTTATTTATCGTTGCACTTAATAATAAAAATTTAAGGATAACAAAACTACACTCTCCATATGATTATCGTGATTTTTAATTTGTACACGTCAATCTTTGAAGATTTGAACTGCTTGTTCATGCATGCATTCCGGCTTGCCAGAAGCTTTCTCCAACGCTTTCTTTACGACAGAAGAGTTAATTTAATTTCTTACACAAAATTTATTCCATATTTTTCAATCTTGCGTTGCAGAATGTAAAAAAATTGTCAAATACTCTAAAACATAACTTTCTCAATTAGCTGCCAAATCTAAACTGTTCGTCCAATAGCGTAAACATTTTAGGCGATTGTGACTAAGATGCATACAAACGTCACATAAAAACTATTTTTAGTTAAACATTTACAGCGCACGAAATCCAAAAATTGCTCGAACTTTTTGATCAAACCTCGTAGATATTATACAATGTCAAAAATGGGCTAAAGCCTTGCTTATAATAAAACTGTTACATTATTTGTTACAATTTTTCATTGCTTCTCGAAGCAGTTAATTATTTAACGTTTTAAATTAACAGTATGAAGATTTTATTAACAGGATCTTGCGGGAACGTTCAGAATTGGTTTTAAGTGAAACTGAACGGAAATTTTAATTCCAGTTATCGACTGTCGATAGCGTAAATGCGCTTATCAGAGTACATTGCTACGGTTACATTATCTTTACATTACTTTTTTATCGATTATCGATAAAACTCAGATGAAACACCGATTATCGATCGGTGTAACTCAGACGCTTGTGCATATAATCAGAAAAAAGTATACATGCGTTTACCGCACCAATGCTTGGTAGTTATTGATTCTGTTGTGTTCAGTCACTACTGTTTCCAGGCCCGGACAAATATGAATCTTGATATCTTTTTTTGTTGTCCAGAGGGCGCTGTTAGTATAAGAGCTTACTATTGCTTTTGCAAATCGTTTACCTTTGCTTATTCATATGAAAGATTGTACGCGTGCGGATTCATATTTATGCGCGCGCGCGCGTGTGCGTGTGTGTGTGTGTGTGTGTGTGTGTGTTGTAATACCGGCCTGTATCCCAAGAGGATTATGGTATATGTAGGGTACATTTTATAGGCCCTACTAATATTTTTGAATTTGATGTGGGAATCTTTCTGAACCGTGAAAGAATAAATAACATACGTTATAAATATTAAATATTAGAAAATCAATTTAGTCAATAAGTATCTTTTAAGAATGTTTATTGAAGCGTATTTTTATTGTGTTATTACCGTTTACTTTAATGGGACTGATTTCACGGTGTTCTTCATACTTTGACGGGACTGATCACGCGTTTTCAGCCATTTTAAGGATAGTAATGTTCATTAGTATTAACTTGGTTTTTTCCTTTTTTGAAGTCGACCCGACCCCGGACTCCCTGTCTAAAGCCAAATCCCGTATACGCCACTAGGTGTTGCGAAAGAAGCTCGGATACTACATGGACAGTAGCCCTGGGGACGGACGGAATGTCTCTGGATAGAATATACTGAAACGGAGGGAGAGAATAAAAGAAAGACAGTAATACAAAGAGAGAGAGTACATTAGACACTTATAGAAACGTAAGAAAATATTATAAAGTTGACAGCGAGACCTGATAGTATTATTGACTTAGTTACTCTGCTTCTTAGATATTTACAGACGATTTCAAAAAGCGTAAACCACAACGGCTCTGCTGTAGTTGGTGGTCGCGGGCGCGGGACAGCCATTGTTTTTCGTCGTGACAGATACCGCCATACTGTTGGCAGAAGTGGGTTTGAGTGTGTGGCGCGGTGCTTTGTTTATTCATAGGGCGGTGAAAAGTGTCTTCATAATAAATAACCACTGCCCCCCGTACGCCTCTGAATTCACTGAATATCGTCTGCTGTCTCGTTCCCTTCTTTTTCAGTGAAATACGTTTGTTCACTTTTTTCACGCACGTTTTTGTAACAATTTGTGCACAAAGTAAAAACTACAGTCAAAAGTGACTGAAGTGTGCTTTTACAACAGACATTCTATTATTCAAAAAGCCTAGTTTCAGCCATCGTTCTGTAAACATGTATTCTACAAGGAACGTTTTCAATCAAAGATTCTTTTTTGCTATTTAAATTATAATTTGGGCTGTAAAGCCGTGGTCTTCCGAACTTTTCATGGTCATTAATGGTATTAGTGGTAATCAGACGTTTCGAGCTAACCTCTGTTGACCATCTTCAGTGAAAGGTTTTTGAAAATGCTGAAAATATGCCAGCTGTAGTTGACTGATGTACATGTTGTCAGCATTTTCGAAGACATTTCACTGAAGATGGCCTACAGAGGTGAGGCCGAAAAGTCTGATTAGACTAATCACATTAATCGGCATGAAAATGTCGGAAGACCACGGCCTTACAGTACGGATAATAACTTAAATAATTATCATACAGGCCGTGAAAGACTAAGTAACAACAGACAACACTTTTTTTGTTTATGAGGTTAGGTTAGGTTACGTTAGGTCAGGTCACAATTCCCTTGTGCATTACTCTGACCAAACGTTCAAAGCGCTCCAGTATTTTGCGTTTAAAGGTTTTTGACGTAGAATACGTCTTACCTTTCAGGCCAGCAATAGGCACCCCCAACCAGAAAATCGAGCGTTACGTTTTCACGTCACGTTTGTAATTGAAATATTATCTAAACGACAAAAGATTCACGCTTATATGAGGTATCATTCGACAGATAAAGGAACAAAGATAATAGATAGCACAATATAACCGGCTATTGCATCATCCAGCGCGGGGTGAGCGGGGGGAGAAATAGAACTGTTTTGCGCCGCTCGGCTCGCACTAAAATTAGTATTTCTCCGGTTTCCGATGCGATAGAACGTTGAGTGAGGTGTCGTTAAAATTGTTTCATCGAGTACTATCTACACAGTGTACCGTAATAGCGGTGATATTATTAAGAGGTTTGAATAATCGTAATTCAAGTTGTAAAAATCGTGTGTTCGGGCAAAATGTCGCGGTATATGGATGCTAAACGTGCTCAAAAGTATCGTAAACGCATACAGAAGAGTAGAGAAAATCATGGGGAATTCAAAAAACCCAAAATGACCAATCCCGAACGTCATAGGATTTACCGACAACGCTTAAAAGACAAGGAAATAAATACTGAAGTCGAGTCAACACCATGGAGACCAGAATTAATTACCATAGTAACAAGTAAATAAACAAATGATATTTAGCAGCATCGGAAGTATACCTTTATCCGTTCCTGCAGTTTTTAATGTTTTTACTATGCGATTGTATTGATATATTTTGTAATTTTTTATACAGATACGTCTATATATTTTTTAATTGTCTTAAGCGATTATAAAATGTATGTTTATACGTATTTCTGATGATGCCACCGACTACGCTGGGTAACACCACCATCGATTTGACTTTCACCAGAAACATCAGCGTTGATATCTTACCTTATATCAGCTACTTCTCCTATCATAGGACAATTATAAATAAAGTCTTGCTTGAACCAACTAATTAACTTGTGTGATGATTTTGCAAATAAAATTTTGTACTTTGTAAAACTAAATATGTGTTTGTTCATTTTATTCATAACACATTGGCAACCCTAAAGCACACAGACGTATTTTACGCTCTGAAGATTTGCGGCCGTGGCTCCGACACAGCCCCCGCCGATTTTTTTTTTTTTTAATATTACTGTCACTGTTGTTAATTGACTAGCAGACCCATGTTTTAATTAATATTTGAATTTAATAAATTAACAATTGGTATAGTTTTACAGATACTTTTTATTTTTCTCTACAATTGGTTCGCCAGTCACGGGAATTACAGAGTTTATGGGAAACCAATATTCTTTAATACGTTAGACAGAGACTGTAAGCATCCCTTGAAAAGTCCCGCATCTTTGAGAGATGCTTGTAATTTTCGGAGGGTCGGCACTTCCTTGCGTCTATAATAATCTACAACATGGCGTCGGATGGCAGATTTATGAAAATCATCAATATAAGTCACTGGGCATGGGAGAGGTTTTTTTTTTGGCGTGTGGAGCACACTAGCATTTTCCGTGTTCACTGCATTTGGGAGCACATCGTCATTTTCGTTATCTTCGCTTATAACAAAGCTATCGTTTTTACACTCCTTAAGTTCACTTTTTATTCTAGTAATGGTGCGTAGAGACACTTGACACGCTGCCGAAACTCTCTCACACACTTTTTTTATATCAGTTAACGGGCCTTTATTGTCACGCTCCTGTTCAAAGTACTGCATAACCGACGCGATTATTGTTCTAGCTTGCGAATGATACACTTTACCACGTTTACTAGATGAAGACATCTCGATAAAACTTGAAAAAAAGAAAAAAAACTTGAAATACTTAACTTAACGAAATGTAACCTTATAATATTCAAGTAATTAAACTAATACTCCGTAAACTCACGATCGACAGTAGCGACGAACAGTAGACACTAAACTATTCAACTGTTTGTGAGCAACTGAAGAAGGGATGAGGCTGAGTCATAAATACCAAGCAGCACTAGTCACGAGATGACTCATAGCAACCCGATTATAGGAAATGAGCAGGAATTTCTCTGTCCACTACCAGCGCTTAAACACGAAATATTATGTGTGTTCTTTTTCAATCAAAGAATCAAATAAAGCAATTAAACAAGTATTCGTATTTTTCATTTAAATTTATTCTTTAAGCACTATGAAGATGTGTATTAAAGTAGTTGTTGAGAAAAACCTTGAAACACCTTAAAATTTAATATTTTTAGTCGTGTTTGGTGTCATTTTCATCGTATTATTTCGCTGATTTCAAATATAAATCCAGTGTATTCTTTGTCTTGTAATTTCAACTTCTTAATAACATTCCTTTTGTAAGCTTCTGGATTTTTCTTCCTCTTTCGTGTTTTCAATGGACTGTCATTTAAATCGCTACATTCACTCATTTTGTAATAATTACCTTACTAACACTACAATAACATAACCTCCACTATTTGCCAATCAACACAATAAACCCAGCACAACAACAACAAAAGAAGCAAAAAGAACCAGCTGCAGAAAACAACTTGCAGTGCTACCAACGGTTGAGTGTTAAAAGGGACTTGAGTCACTGACTTAGGTACCTTTTGCCACTCACTTTAGAAAAGACACTGGCTGTAATACGTAGAAAGAAAGCTTGACTTAGGCACGTTGTGACACTCAAACGTGTGTGAACCCCTATAGAGAGCGAAAATGCAATTATCTTAAAAAGTGAAAAATATGACTTAGGTACGTTTTAACAATCACCCATTCCTGTATCTGAAGCTGCCGTAACTGGCGAAACGCTCGTCATAAATTAGAAAGTAAAAGATATTTAAAGTTTTTATTTATAAGGGTTGAACAGTGTTCGAAATAAACTGCGGGCTGTTGGGCAGTAGTTCACTAATGTTATTAATTTCAGCCGTTTCGTCTTCACCTCTGAAGGTGCATCAAACGATTCACAAAACTGAGACGACGTTCGTCAGTAAGCACAGTACTGTGGCAACGAACAACATTCAGTCAGAACGATCACAGTTGCACACCACTATATAAAAATTATCCCCATTAGCGCTTTCAAGCTTCACAGCCCATCGTCAGATCGGAATAGACAGGAAATATGTGAAAACAAACCCTTCACCCCTCTCCCCCACCCTGCTCACGCACAACAAGCTATAATATAAATGACCCCTCCCCACCCCCTAAACCCTGTCCCACCATCTGTACAGTTACATATTTTTTCTAGCAAATTCCTTGTGTTTCAGTGTTGTGTGTGTGTGTGTGTGTGTGTGTGTGTGTGTGTGTGTGTGTGTGTGTGTGTGTGTGTGTGTGTGTGTGTGTGTGTGTGTGTGTGTGTGTGTGTGTGTGTGTGTGTGTGTGTGTGTGTGTGTGTGTGTGTGTGTGTGTGTGTGTGTGTGTGTGTGTGTGCGTCCTTTTAAACTACCCTCTTCCTCTCCACACACGTGGGTCAGTCACACACCCTTATTTTAAAACATCCAATTAGTACTATGCAATATAATTCTTAATCTTATCTATCTGTCCTCTATCATTTACTTCTTAATCATGTTATAAAATATTTCTTCATTATCAAATTTAATTTTAATATTAATTAAATTGTCTAACCCTTTTTCTCTTTCTTTCAGTATTTCTAACTCTTCTCTAAGCTTCCTTTCAACTGTGTTATTTACCACTTTTACAATTTCGTATTCTTCCAAAGGATTAACAAACTTATGGTTGTCTTCTATGAAATGTCTTGCATACAACGAATTGGTTGTTCTATTACCTTCTCCACGTTTGTGGTCAGACAACCTGCATACGAATTTTCATCCTCTCTCACCTAGGTACACTTTGTTGCAACCTTTACATTTTAATTTATAAATTCCGCTTTTCTGTAATACTGGAATTTTTTCTATATTCTTACGAAACGTCTGAAATTAATAACATTAGTGGCCGACGGCCAATTAGCCTGGAGTTTGTCTCCAAACTTTACAGTTTTTATTTATTAAATTTGATTAATAATAAAATGTTCTACCAAGTGCCGAACTTGGAATTCGATCGGTGTAATTTATTTTAATTTGCGCAGACGCGTTCCGTGACATTCGTTACGTACCCATCGTGAAGCTGGTCCTAATGTTCATCCAAGTTACTCGGTTTGTTTTTCCAATTTTCTTACACGCTTATTAATTTCAATCTGTAACTGACCGCGATAAGTTGCGACCCGATAGTATAACACCCGGTCGGTTGTGACCAAAGTGGAAATTTGGACCAGGTCAAATTGCGACTCGGCCAATTGCGATCAAAAATATACAGACAGTGACTACATCTATCAAACGCGTGTGAAGAGACGAAGATTCACGCCTGGAATGGTAATGAGCTACCACAGCTTCTAATGTCTATATACTGTTACCGCCAACATACTCTCTCTGTGTTTGTTGTTTGTTTAACGACACTTTATCCTGTCGTAAGATAGTGTCGTTCGTTACTAACATTTTCATGTTGTCATTAGGCTATAATAATGCAGAACGTATACATTACATACACAATGTATTATTATAATTTTATTAATTCCTAGCCTAACCTAACCTAACCCAACCTAACCTAACCTAACCTTATCTAACCTAACCTAATCTAACGTAATGAAAATATTAGAAGAACAGGTTACTCGCACAAATGAAAAAGTTACAGACTTGAAACCTCGTCAAAGTTCGGAACAGGAACGTTTCTACCATGTCAGTTTATTCGGTCACTTGTGACCGTGTGAAGTGAGAGGCGCAATTGACCGAGTAAGAACAGGTAAAAACGTCGTTTCCTCGCAACTGAACGACACCGTCTGTAACACTTAGCGTTTCGTACAAACATGTTAATTTCTTATGTTTTTTTCTTTGTTCTCATTCTTCTGCCTTCCAAATATTTGATCCTATTTTAAATTAGTTTAACTATTTCTTTTAGTTATATATATATATATATATATATATATATATATAACGCATCTTTACAGCTGTCGCCGTTTCTCCGTCCCCAACTTCCATTGTAACCTATCGTAGCATGTAAGGTCTTCTAAATTTCTTGCAACCATTGCTTCCGCTACGTCATCTCCCCAACTCCTCCGTGGACGTCCTCTTTTCCTACTCGCCGGTGGTATCCATTCCAGTATTTTGCGGGGCCATCTGTCATCTTCCAATCTCTTCACATGCCCAAACCAAGTCAATTGTCTCCTTTCTATTTCATCTATTACTGTCCTGTCAACATTCATCTCGGCTCTAATAGTCTCATTTCCAACCCTGTCTAATTTTGATCTTCTACAACTCCTCCTGAAGAAGTCCATTCTGCCATCAGTTTTTTCTTATTTACGTTTGAAACGTTCCAAACTTCTGCTCCATAAAGGATTACACTTTGCACCATGCTATTATATACGATATATCATATGCTCGTATATGTTTCTTTGTATTTCTGGTTATACTTCTTTCCCATAGAAGCGAATTCACCGTTCTTATAACGGTTCGCCCCTTGTTAACACGTTCTTGAATTTCATCTTTGTTGCTTCCCTGTTTGTTGAAAATAACGCCTAAGTATTTAAAATGCATGTTGGTTCTTGGTATCCAAGTCACGTAGGAATATAGATTATAGATAAATAAATCACCTTGTATCCGTCGTGTGACTTCGTTACGTCGATTAAAATGACGCGTTTTGGAACATCTGCTCCATGGAAATTAGATGATGGAGCAGATGTTCCAAAACGCGTCATTTTAATCGACGTAACAAAGTCACACGACGGATACAAGGTGATTTATCTATCTATAGCCTAAGTATTTACTTTTTTCAACACCTCTTATCCTGTCCACATCCAATTTTAAGTCCTTAACTTCTTCGTTGCCCACTATCAGGTACTCACATTTTGCCATGTTCATCGTCAAACTATTTCTTTTATAAGTTTACTTTTTGTTATCTAATCTAATCTTCACCAAACAAGAGATGAAGTATCCTTGTTGTAACAACATCCTTTTTGTAACGTTAATCAGCAAATCCATAGAGGGAACATTTATAAATGTGCTCAGGTTATTCTGCCGATCAACGTTCGCTTAAAACCACTAAACAACTTTAAGTATTTTATTCTGTTTATTAATAAATTTACTGAACATCCATTAGCGTCACTTTCGTCTCCTCTTCCTCTTCTATTTTTTATTCGTATTTTTTCTATTTTTTAGCACTACAGCAGCCTACCGTGAGCTCCGGCTTCCAACACCAATCTTCTCCAGGTCTTCTACCCGTTATCATTCCGGCGAAACCACTCATGAGGCCATCCTTCTGAGATCTTCCAGCACATCATCATCCAACCAAACCCAGGTGTTTGAAAACCATTACCTTCTTAAAGAGTAACATAACTTAATCACCTAAAATTCTAAATAATTTTAACAATACTTATAGCAATGAAAAACAATGACAAACAATAATAAACAACAATAATGACAACAATGATAACTATGATAAACAATACTTATAGCAGTTTTATTTAACCAACAAAATAAAATGTTCTAATACAAAAAAAAAAAACATGCTTTTGCTTTAAAATACTCGAATCTTTCCGCTTTGGAATAACGTGGTCCATTAAGCAAATGAAACTAATTCTGCTGCATGCATTACAACGGTCCAACAGAGTGAGGGCGCTTTTAAACGTAGCTAATGTATTGTATAACAAAAAACAAAACAAAACGCCAAGTTGCAAATGGTATTGAATACGTGCCAGGTCCGTATGTATACACTCCGCAGTTTGAGCAACACAACAGGTAAAAATGAATTACAATTGTGATAACAAATAATATGTATTTTAATGGAAACGGGCTAAAATTAATTTTCTATGTTAAAATATCAATGTTTTTCCTTAACATTGTTTAACGTTAATTAATATCAACATATTTATTTACTTTATCTTTACTTCACTGTATTTTGGCGTGTTGTATATGTACACAATACTATGTAATACAGCTAAGTAAGCTCTCCGAAATGCAGCACTTCCTTACAATTTAAAAAAAAATACCATTATTATTATTAAATAAATTTCAATATTATATCATTTATATTTGTTTAATATTTGTACCGTCTTTCCTTATTTTTTTTTATTATTCCGGCTGTAGAATGTTTATACATTTTCCGGAACGAAAGTTTACAGAAGTGATAACTCAACTATCTTATCTTCCACTGCTGCTTGTCCATTCAAAGATCTTCTTCAATTTCTCGTTTCCTCAATATAGTATGAATTTCTTCTATACAGTTGATAGATGGTCTTCCTCTTTTCCTTCTTTCTGGTAAGAGGAACTCTCCCATTCCATAACTCTCCTTGGCAATCTTTCCTGTAACACTCTTTTCGTGTTTCCATAACATAATAATTTTTTTATTTCGGTAAAATCAATAATTCCATTTTTCACATTCATTCTGTCTTTAATAACTTCGTTTCTAATTTCCTCACGTATAGATACTTTTACCAAACGTCACCAAAATCCATCTCTGCTGTCATTAATTAACTTCTTTCCTCAATATGCATTATTTCCTTTATTGGAAAAAGTTTCGGGAATCCTAATTTTTCCATCCTAAGCTGTCTTTAATCTTCACTCTTCTTCATCTTAGATAATATTTCAATTAACAAAAAGGTAATTTTTTTGTAAAATAACAATTGTAAAGCAGGCAGCCATATAATAAAGCCCAAAAAATTTTTCAAACTATTGTATTCTCTTTTTTAATTAAATGTATATATTTATAACTTCAACAGTGCCTAATAGACGTTATTTTCAGCCAACATTAGGTGTCAGATGACAGACTATCTCGAATGTAGTTGGCAATCTTTTCAGTTCAATAAATTAAGAAACCGTTGTTAACATTCATTCCGGGCTGTTTGGCCGTGGTCCATTGTTTTCAATTAAAACGGACGTTTTGACAGTACCATCGACTGACATCATCAGTGTAAAATTCGAGCCATTGCCTATCGTCTGTTTGGTTGGAAACAATGGACCCCACGGCCAAACAGCCAGGGAATGAATTTTAACAACATTGACTCCGGTCGTGTAAGCCTGCGAAGTACATTAAGATACTGTTTTGGAGATACCGTGTGATGTATGAAGAATAGTCTGGGGTCCCGCCAACATATGAGAGGAATTATTAATATACTTCTATAACTTTCTGTATGGCTTAATTATGATTAGTCTACCACTTTTTCCGCTATGACAATTTTCGCGATCGATTTCTTCTCTTTCCCATTTTTTCGAAACATGTCGATTTCCCGTTGTAAAGAAAATTTATTAATATAATATTTTTTCGAATTGTAAACAATAGATGATTGAACTAAATTCGCGAAAAAAAAATTGTCGGACAAAAATTTTGATTTGATTTGTAAAGGGTGTCTACCACCTTAAACATGTCAAAATGACGAATTTTTAAGATTTATTGATATTCAGCTGATTTTTTCAGAATCGGTTATTAAAAGTATGTAAAATTGAAAAAAAACATTGTCGGACAAAATATATTTTCCGATTTTCCAGTCCAATAGAAAGATCATGATCGATGAGTTGTCGGACAGAAAAATTTTCCCTTTTTCGTGAAAAACCCGAAAAACTGATTTTATATATTTTACCATTTTATAAAAATGTATAACAAATTTCTATTTTACAACAAAAAAAAGGTTATTAATAAATACCGTGACGTCATGGCTGCGACGACTTTCAGGCGTCGGACTGGAAAATTTCAGTTTTACATACTTTTAATAACCGATTCTGAAAAAATCAGCTGAATATCAATAAATCTTAAAAATTCGTCATTTTGACATGTTTAGGGTGGTAGTACAAATCAAAATTTTTGTCCGACAATTTTTTTTTCGCGAGTTTAGTTCAATTATCTATTGTTTACAACTAGAAAAAATATTATATCAATAAATTTTCTTTACAACGGGAAAACGACATGTTTCGGAAAAATGGGAAAGAGAAGAAATCGATCGCGAATATTGTCATAGCGGAAAAAGTGGTAGACTAATCATAATTAAGCCATACAGAAAGTTATAGAAGTATATTAATAATTCCTCTCATATGTTGGCGGGCCCCCAGACTAGAAACAATTCTCTTATAATAAGTTACTCAATACTTTTGGTAGGCGTATAAAATTACGTACCAATTGGACACGCCAGTCACAGGCGAACGCAATGTAACACAGATTCTCTCCACTCGCAGTGGCACTGTCGGATGGAGTGAAAACTGTTCACGTTTATAACAGTTGTTTATGAAGTTGTAATAGTGTGGTAAAACGATAAGACATTTAATATTTGTTTCTTACTTTTCTGTCTATAATAAGTTATCAACATAAAATACTGTTACGCCTTTACATAATGTTCTCCATGTTTCTCAGCTACCCCAGCACAGCCCAGTTGTAATGTTCGTGTGCGTACGTGACACTTAACATGCGTCAACAAACGAGGCTATTCCAGTCCATACCGGTCGGCGCAGCCTGTTCAAGGCCGCAATCAATTACGCTCTAGTGTTTTTGAGTAGCGTTGAGTGTTGACGTGTATTAACGACTGTTCTGGAACACTTGTGCTGTATATTTAAACAACGACAGCAACTTATTTAAGTGAGATTCGATATATTGTGTGTTATAATTGTGTGGGACTCTATTAGTTGGCATTATTATTGCGTGTGGACAAATTTTGCTTGAATTATTGTACAAGTTGATTATAAGCTGTATTCGTGATTAATTAAACCTGGTTATTAGTGACTTCATTGTTGTCTGTATTTTGTTTCCCACTGTACCATACGACGAACAATGAGACCGTCGCAACAATATTCTTACGGATCGTTGTGTTGTTAAGTAACTTATACCAATGAAGTCACTGTTCACGAACTTTAATAAAACACAAAAACAGTTATATATCAACAAAGGCACTCTTCAGCAATAATTAAAGTTAAATTTGTTCAACAAACAATAATAAATGTTACCTTATTACAGTTTCGCTTTATTTAACGCGGTAAGAGTAAAAGCTTCTACTACTACTACTACTACTACTACTACTACTACTACTACTACTACTACTACTACTGCTGCTGCTGCTGCTGCTGCTGCTGCTGCTGCTGCTGCTGCTACTACTACTACTACTACTACTACTACTACTGCTGCTGCTGCTGCTACTACTACTACTATTACTACTACTGCTACTTCTACTGCTGCTACTACTACTACTACTACTACTACTGCTGCTGCTGATGCTACTACTACTACTACTACTACTACTACTGCTGCTGCTGCTGCTACTACTACTACTACTACTGCTGCTGCTGCTGCTGCAGCTACCATTACTGCTACTACTACTGCTGCTACCACTACTACTACTACTACTACTACGACTACTACTACTACTACTACTACTACTACTAGTACTACTACTACTACTATTACTACTACTAGTACTTCTGCTTAATGCTGATACGCACACACGCCCGCACGCGCGCGCGCGCACGCACACACACACACACACACACTACAAGCACTTATGTTTAATGTATTGTTGACACAACTAGCGCTCTATTACACATAAAATAAACTTCCGCGTCCTTGAAATGTCTCTGATCGGTTGAGAAGTAAGACGGAAAATATTTAAAATCGAAATAACACATGGCAATAAATTATCCGAAAGTTACATAGTGTTGTATGGAATAATAAACTTAAGTAAAAAATGAAATTAACAGTGCTTTCGGTGTTTTAGTAACCACCACATAAATCATCATTATAATGATATAACGTGTTCATTTGTGGTGCGTGGTTGCGGTAAACGACGTCCACGTGTAAGGACGGTGCCAGAGCCGCGACCTAACTGCGGGCACAACTGAACGTCTGCAGGGGGTTTTGTTTATCCTCTGTGTCGCCAGTGCCCTCACGATAACAAATTGCACTCGGTTTGTGGTATAAGTTGTTCTTGTATTCAGCGATCTTCTTCACCATCATTATTGTTTTATATTAGTGTAATTATTTATCCATGACTGTTTAAAACACGTTTTGTGATGATTTATTGATCAAAGCAATTTTATTTAAAACCAGCCGACAGAATAAGCCTACTTTTCAGGAAGAAAATTTGCAACATTGAAAGACGAATTTATAACACAATTTTCTCTTTGTCCTCTTAAATAGAGGCGCAAACGTTCTTTGGTAACTTTTGTCCTATGTTTACATGTGTGTGTATATTGCAGCAGAACACAGGATGATAAGCGATGTTAACCGTATCTAAGCATGGATGACGAACATTTTCAGGTTTAAAATGGTTTTATGTAATTTTTTGTCTTTTAGCCGTAAGTTTTCTATTTAACAGTGGATAAGAATGTAGGTTATATCAAATTCTTCATAAAAATGTGTTCTTTATTGTCATGTATTTTTTGTGTGAATTTGTGCTCGTGTGCGCGTGTGATAACTTGTGTTCGCTATATTTTCTGCGGTAATCAACCCATATCGACGTGAAACATTGTTTTTGTAAATAGCTACAATTCTTATTTACTCTGAGCTTTACAACTATTTTATAAATATGGTTTTTTTAGGTAGGGAAAAACTCAATTTGTAACTCTTATCATTAATAGGGTAATACAATTCGTACATAAAATCAATGCACGCTCTTGCGGATTTATACAAACTTTTTCAGGAAAACCTTATATCTCTTGCAATCATCAAACATGTGACCTGAGTTTAACCAATCGGAAGACACTAATTTCAGTGATATTCGTACTCTGTAAAGTAAGGATCGCTACAGTTCTTCGATTGCAGTTGCTGAGTGAAGTTGGTCTGTCGTCGAGAGTTCTGTTCGAACGAACGTATAAAAATCTTAACTTACGATAAGACTTGGAACTCTTTGCGAAGCTTAGCGTAAAGAACCAAGCGGGTTAACAACCTAAGTAAAAAAATATATTTGAGTAAAGTGCTTTTCGAGTTAGTCTAAGATAGTCCGCATAGGGAATTATTAAAAACACTTCAAGCTTTCTCGCAAGGTGTACGCTAAATACACCGCTTTTCTAATATTTACCCGTAATCACCCTGAGATTAATAAAAAAATGAACGTGTAAATAAATAATAACTGTTTCGAGTAAGAACGATAATTGTTGTGAGCGTAACAACTTGGTGAAAGTCTAATTGGTGTTAGCAGTTCAACGGAATCGTCTACGAACCGTATCAAAGTATCGCCGCCACTGGAGCAATCCGCCGACGAAGAGGACGCCAGGAAGGAGACGACGCCGAAGAAGAGGACGCCAGGACGGGAGCGACGATCAGAAGAGGAGGAACGCACATACGAAGGACGTATCAGCAAAAGAACGGAGATCATCAAACAAGTAAAATCAATATGAAATCGAACTATATAAACTATTATTTCAAAATATAAAGTGCATGACAATTTGTAATATAAGATACATCATAAAACCAATTATGTCTTGTGTATAATAAATAATTTTTCATCACCTCCATTATAGACTCGTTTGTAATTTCTGCACACACACACTATATCCTTTGCGATAATTAAATCTGTACCATTGCAATGTATAAAGATGCACATTGTTAACTTACTTGTAGACAGTTTTAAAATAAAACAGCTGAACAATGAAAATAGTGCCAAGAGCGTAATAAGTATTTTCTTTTACTGTAACAGTGATTTAGTAATCGAAACGACTTTAATGTTCATTATAATTTACTGTGACTAGTGTGCAACGGAATTTTGTACATGTGTGTCGCCTTATTGGATTAAACGTAATTTACATAAAAGCGTTTTTTAAAATTTATGATTCCTTGTGATGTTTTTGGTATTGTTATGACGGCCTAACTGATCGTGTTATGGTACAGTGGAAAACAAAATACAAGACATCAATGAAGTAACTATAAACCAGCTTTAATTATCACAATTAATAATTTGTAAACAACTTGCACAAATTCCAGTTATATTTCTCCACACGCAATAATAATGTCAAATAATAGAGTCCCACACAGTTAACAACACTTTCACTTCGACAAATACTCGATCCGAGCTAAGGAAAAATCGCTCACATACTGAACTCACAAGCCGGCTGCTATAGCTTTATGTAGGTCGTGCAGAGGTTCAGTATAGCTTTCCTTCCTTACTGCATGCTGGCTTAATGCGTATCTCAAGTGTTCTTGAATACACTAGAACCTACTGGAGAGTGGCCATGACTGGGCAACACCTGCCACACTGACCGGGTGGGAGAGTGGACACTGTTCTGAGTTGTTCGGTAGGCTTCGCGGAACACTATCAAAGTTGGCTACGAAGTCACACATCGATACTGTTACTACGGAAGTGAGTCTTTTGTGTCAAAGATTTTTGTGTAAAACAGCCACACTAAGGAAGTGAGTAGGAATACGAAACAGGCAAATATTTGATGTCAGAGGTGGAGGGAATAAAAGCAGACATCATAAACTTTAAACAGAGCACGAAAACTGTTACACTCCATTATCCCTCACCACAAAAAAAAGTGGCATTTCTGTCATGTACACGCACGCGCTCGCGCGCATAAAACAATGATTTCCATATATATGTACTTTATATCTGATTCTAAGTGTGCGTTTTCATGTTTTCATATGACATATGTGTGTCGTTCAAAACAACTTATCACCGAGCCTGTGACGCGGGGCACAAAGCGTTCGTATACCTTAGCTGTCAACACGCGTACCAGTACTTATCAAACAGGCAGTGATGTATGGTCACACCTCTTTTCAAATGTATGTTTTATGAACAAATGTACAGGTTGCAACAAATCCATGACCGTAATTTTTTCTTCCAGTGCCTTTATCATACGAGACTAAAATAATGTTTAATGTGAAGGAATTACTTATATTCAGTGTTTCAGCCACAACCTGAATTCTAGTGTAACTCAAATGTAACGTGATTACAGAAAAAAAAGGATTTTATAAATACAGAAAACAGAAGACTAGGTACAGCGGGCGATATTTACGTTCAATAGCATCATACAAGACTATGGGCTACAGATCTCTGCTACAAAATCTAAAACGATGGCATTTCATGGCGGGTATCCTACTATAAAAACTAAGATAGCCGTGAATAATCAGATTTTGGATCAGGTTTATCGTTTTAATTATCTGGGTTGCAATATCTTATATAGAGCGGATATTGATTGGGATAGAAAGCTAACAAAACTTTAGACGCATCTGTGGAACGACCCATAGGTACCTAAAACTTAAAACACGGAAGGATACACGAATGAAATTTTATAAAACTATGGCTGTCTCCATATTCCTATATGCTAGTGAGACATGGACTATTAGTAAAAGGGACGTGCAGAGGATTCAGGCATCCGAAATGAAAGTTCTAAGAGGGACGCAAGGTAGTTCTCTCTTGGATCGGAGAAGTAACGAGGATATTAGACGCTATTTAATCATTATATCAGTGCACCAGAAGATTGAAGACCACAGAAGGAGGTGTTGTTGTTACCCACCTACCTGTCTGGGTTCTGTAACCTTAGGTGTGTAACATACATAACACAATACAACA
>CM068368.1:26415408-26510408 GCA_034769895.1 Magicicada septendecula | reverse complement strand
TGGCTTCGGATCATAGATTTATAAAGGGTCTCACACGAATCCGTGCTTTTAAAGTGCCTCTCAATACATTTCATAAGGCCTATAACTGTATATTGTTACGATATCACAGAACACTCTACGTGTTTGTCGAATGTGCCAGAAGAATCTCGCTCTACTGTGTGTGGCGTACGTGCTTGTAGACGCATTGCGAGAGTTTTTTCGAAGCCGCCAGCCGGGCGGACTGTGCCAAGGCCGCAATTAATTACGTAGTACACACTGGCGCTAAGACGTAGTTTGGAACGTTCTGGTCTGTGAGAGCAGGTATAAATATTTGGCGGCAGCGGCCTTAGTATTGAGTATTAGTTGCTATATATTTACAGTGCGATCCGAGTTTATTGTCGGGCGATGACAATTGATTATCGGGCGATATTACTGTGTGCGTTTAAGTAATTTATTAGTGAAGTGTTTTATAATCGTGCGGTATATTGTAATACAATTGTGTTTTAATATTAGTTGACATTTATTTGCGTGTGAACAATTGTTATTTGATTTGTTGTAAGAGACAGTGTTGTTAATTACGAACTGTTTAACTGTGAAAATTAAAGCTGGTGATTAGTGACTTAATTGGTGTCTTGTATTTTGTACCCACTGTACCTACGACGATCAAGTAGACCGTCGTAACAATATTATATCTGAAGAATTTTGAATGTATCATTCGTCTTGGGACAAGTGGAAAATGGGCAGTCTAACCTTTGAGCTACTCTCGCCCCCCCCCCCCAGGAACAACTCCTAGTTACACAACTAACAGGTCCATCGAAAGCTTTCTTAAACGCTTTTACCGCGTCAGAGCAGTTTGTCTCATTTTGTACATAATATTTAACTCATTGTTGTCCATCTTGTATTGTAGAATGTCGAAAATTCGCCAAATACTCCAACTAACTTAATTAGCTGTATTACAGCTACAACAGGGCTAATATTACAATTATTACAACAGGGCTAATATTTAGAACGATTGCCATAATGATGTAAACTAACAATACACAAGAAAATTTTTTAATCTAACACTTGTAGTGTGAGAAATTCAAAAATTGCATAAACTTTTTGATCAACTCTTTTATATTTTTTTAAAACGAGCTTCATTTTGTATGAAAAATCTTCTCCTGTCCAAGAAACACAACTTCCACCAATTCACGTAAATAAAACGAATTACGAGTGTAGACTTGAATTCAGCAGTTTGAAAAGCTAACAATTACTCAGCGAGAAAACCGAGTTTTCAGTTTAAACTCATTCGTTTAGCATACGTCTGACTGTCGAGACTGTCGATTTGGGGTATGATTCACAATACCTTTGAACGCATCAAATGGTAACATTTGTTTGAAAAAACGTGGCAACCGTCTGCACGCTTTTGCTTTACAGAACTCTGTTGTTCTTTAGATAGATTCGCCTAAAAATGTGGTGGGGCGGGAGCCAAGAATATGAGGAGTTCAAATTGTAAAAAAATCTCAAAAGCCCATATAGGAAATTGAATTAAAGAGGATTTTTAACTAAAATCTGAGCGTAGTGATACACTTTGGAAAATAAAAATAATTTTAAACCCAAGGGCCTGCAAAAGGGAAAAATTGTTTAAATTAGGCGTCACATGAAAACGAATTTTAAACCAAATCCAAATATTTTTTAAATTTTTATGGTTATTGTATGATTGTGTGCTCTACAATTGTTATATTGTTTTATGTATATCACATAATATATATAATTATTAATATTTAAAATTTATATTTATATTACCTCAAGATGTTATTTTCCCTTATTTGGAACATGTTTCGAGAGCTCTCGAAACATGTTCCAAATAAGGAAAAATAACATCTTGAGGTAAAATAAATATAAATTTTAAATACTTTATATAAATCAAGAAACGAACTGTAGCAGAAAGTGATTGAATTATTAATATATAACACCGCACTGTATTTTTGAAACCAAGTATTATAAATTTAATTTCGCCACGCATTGTCTAAATAATAACCACCAATTTTCAGACACTCAAATTGTAAAGTTAATTAAAAACATACAAAAAGGTCAAAAAATGAATATTTAGGAAATTTTAATATTTACAAACACTATAACAATGATTTACTAATCAAAGAACAAACTGAAATAAAAACAAAACACGATGATCTATTTAAAAGTAACGAATAATTGAAGTAAATAAAGTATAAACATTAAATATTTCCGCTGTAACCGTCAAAACAGCTTGCATTTGTTTCAAGTGAATAATCGTTAAAACAGCCTTTAAAATAAATCAAATTTAATCGAATATACATTATTTTGTATTACAATCGAAACAATTTCGATTATTCGTTAGATTTTTTTTTATTGAAATCCAATTATTTCGATTATTTGTTAATACACTTACAAACCTCCGAAGATGCTGATACACTCAGTGAAACGGTACGTCAGGTGAATTGAAACGATAAAAATACATTACAAGAACTTGCAGAAGTAATTATATTTGATTTTATATATATATATATATATATATATATATTGCAACGATACTAATTAAAACTGCGTAGATAGGTCATATTGAAATTATTACAAGAGTCTATATCTGGAGGTAGGAAAATTTATTAAATTAAAACATTAAAATTTACTATTGTCTTATTACCTTGTTTCTACACATATATAATTGTTTATTATAAAATTGTTAATTAAAAATTTTTCTTTCAATAACTGAGTTTATTTGCTGGTTTTACATATATGTTACTTGTTGCGTTGAATTCCACTGTTTGCGTAGCCTCTCGACGCTCCGCACGCTGTTCGACTGGACCGCTGCAACTCTGCACGTCGACCGATGACTATCACGCTCACAATTCACGTCTTTGCACACACGCACACTGCGATATGAACTGTTATTGTTTATAATTTAACTTCAATTAATCTCGGGGATTTAAAACTGGGTAAAATAGATAGTGTATTGATGTTACACAAACTCCGCTTTCTTGAAGTGTTCTCGCGTTACTATCAAAATATCTCGGCAGATATTTTGCCCCTAGCGGAAATCTTCTACTGTGGCGGGAAAGCACTAGAATGATCTACTTACTATCTGAGTTTTGTAAGTGGTAATGGTTACGAAGAACTCGAACCGTGAACCAACTTCCAAGTCTAAAGGAAAACGACCTGTCTTGTCACGAAAAACTCGTGACAGCGAGTACGTGTTTCTATGGCAAGTCCTCGAAAGAAAACTGACCAAAGTGCTCTCGAAAAAGGACCATCTCAAATCACTTTTAGACCTTCTGATTGGTTGAAACTCTAGCAACGTCACAGATGAGAACGCAGGTAGACTGAAATCAGGCTTAAACTCTCTCCGATTCTGCAAAGGCCTGTCTAGATTGAATCTACAAATTTTATTACTTTCTAGAAGATAACGACAATAAAAGAAGACTGATTTCATTTAAAAAAACATATAAAACGTGTAATTGTGGAGAATTGAGTATATGGAAAATGTAGCTTATAACCATGAGAATACTCTGTCCAAGTTTCAGAACGAAATGTTAATTTTCCTCGAAGTTATTAAATAAAATGTAAATCACACGCGCACCCGCGATTTTCACACAAATATTTCACATGACATAAAAGAGAATAGAATTTTGAACATATTTATATAACATACTTTTTTAAACATAGCATTGTTCAAAACTTATGACTCCTTTAAAAAGAAAGAACAAAATCAATTTAAAACATATCTATGGCCATCAGAAAATGTTATATGGCATTGGTATTTATTGGTATTTATATATATATATATATATATATATATACAGGGTGTCCCGGGAGGAGAGGGAAATAATTTGAGAAATGGTTCTATAGTGTAAAAGAAGAAGAAAAGTTTATATAAACATATGTCCGGAAACGCTTTGTAACCGAGTTACGGCTAGCGAATGAAGACTTTCTGAAAGTCTGGAAAGCTAAATTAAGGGCCGACTTCTGTTGTTTCTTATGGTTTTTGACCTGACAAATCGAATAAAATAGGTCGCAGAACTGTATCTCCCATAACTTTCATGATATCCGACATAAAACAGAAAAATCTTTGCCTAAAAACGTATTGTATTGTTTTTAACCAAAATTGGAATTTTTTGTCGATTTTTATTGACTTTATTTACACCATTTTTTTTAGAATTAAATTCTTTACAAGTTTTGTTTTTAACTTTTATGCATTTATTAATCATTTAACAAAGTTATTGTACTTCTAACCTATAAAACGTTTTTTTAGGTTAGAAGTACAATAATTTTGTTAAATGACTAATAAATGCAGAAAAGTTAAAAACAAAACTTGTAAAGAATTTAATTCTGAGAAAAATGGTGTAAATAAAGTCAATAAAAATCAACAAAAAATTCCAATTGTTTCCAATTTTCCAAACGTGTTTTTAGGCAAAGATTTTTCTGTTTTACGTCGGATATCATAAAACGTATGGGAGATACAGTTCTGCGACCTGTTTTATTCGATTTTTCAGGTCAAAAACAATAAGAAACAATAGAATTCGTCCCATAATTTACCTTCCCAGAATTTCAGAAAGTCTTCATTTGCCCGGGGGAACCGAAACCCGGGCGAAAAATCTTTCGCTAGCCGTAACTCGCTTACAAAGCGTTTCCGGACATATGTTTATATGAACTTTTTTTCTTCTTTTACACTATAGAACCATTTCTCAAATTATTTCCCTCTCCTCCCGGGACACCCTGTATATAATATATAATATTATACAATAATGCTGAAAAAACTCATCGAGTTAGTTACATAGAAATGATGGATATTGTTATGTTACTAAAGGAATAGTAGAGTAATCGGGATTTTTGTATTTTTTACATAATTGAAAAATTATCTAACACGAAAACTTATGTAATAATAAATGTACTTTGTTCAAATAGTGAGTGTGTTCTGCGGCTCCGGGGGCATACTATGCTAAAAACTAACAAAGTACAATATTGTTAAGTAATACGGAAAAAGTGGTACGACATTACAGAGCATTCTTCGTGTTTATCGGATGGTCCAGAGGAATCCGGCCGAAACGTTGTGTGCGTACGTGATCTCAACATGCATTAGCTAGACTGTTCTAGACTCCGCCGGCCGCGCGAACTGTGTCAAGGCCGCAATCAATTACGTTCTAGTGTAGCGCTGATGCGAAATATCGATGATGCTGGAATTTTAGCGGGGTGTAAATATAGGCATTCAGCGGCGCTTAGTTCAGTTATTGTCGGGCAATTTACACAGTGCTGTTCGAAGTATTGTGGCGAAGCGTTGTGTTTTATAATTGTGCGGGACAATTGTAACACGATTGTGTTTTATATTATTTGACATTATTATTGCGTGTGAACAATTTTTACTTGATTTGTTGTAAGGGACTATCTTGTTGATTACAAACGGTTTAATTGTGATAATTAAACCTGGTGACTTAATTGGTGTCGTGCATTTTGTTTTCCACTGTACCAAACGACAACCAGTAGACCGTCGTAACAATATTGTATAGAATCTTTTTTATTTGGGGTTCTTGGGTGCTAACTGCCCGTTTATTTTTGTTTATAATTTACAATAACTTTGGTTTAATATTTTATTATTATTGATTTATTTATTTCAATTCAACCTAGCGTTGAATCCAACTTAAATAAATCCGGTTGATGCACTTGAGATTATTTATCAAAGTAATTTTCTACTTCGGTTAGTTTATTTATACGGTTGTCCTTCCGTCGACTCGTTGAAATGGTGATGTATGTTCCGCACTGAAAACACAAATATTTTGCATGAACAATCACTTACTTGTGGTGAGTCTTGTCGATCTTGCAGGGTCGATATCACAATCCAACTTGTATACGGACTTACCGTGTTTGTATTGGCCGCTGCTTGTCGAGCTGACCAATGAAATTCGTTCACCTATTTCAAACTTAGTCTTTTGAAATAAACTAACTGACTCCGTTTTCTTGTGTCAAATAATATTTTATTCAGTCAACGTGCTCTGTTTAAATGATCTGAAGTATCATTTATAATTTAAATTCAGAATAAGTAACATGAGACATTGTGTTTTATAAAATTTGCCTCAGGGTGGCAGAACTGTTTTTAAAGTTAGTTTATCTAAATGGTTTTTTGGTTAAAATAATTTAATACCTGCGTGGGTTCTTTGAGCTGACAGAATACCAAATCATTGAATAGAACTATTCGTCATCTCCTAAAGGCAATGCCTTGTCGCTGTACCCACGTCACTCTATCCCTTGCGATATTCTTCATTTCTCCATAGGACCCACCACTATTCACGACACTCATTGTGCTGCGGAAGTATGCAGTTCTTGGTATTCCTTTGTGCTTCTTCCCCACTACTTTGCCCTCAAAGATGTTAGTTAAAAAAGCACTATGTCTGATCACATGCCCTATCAACTTAATCTTCCTCACCTCTATACTCCTAAGCAGTGTTCTATTCTCATTTATTTCCTCTAAGATCTGTTCATTCGTCTTCCTATCTGTCCAACTAGTTTTTGTTATTCTCCGCCAAATCCACATCTCCATTGCCTGAAGTCTGTCACTCTCCACCTTCCCTAAGGTCCACGATTCACACCCGTAAGTTAAAACACTCCATGCAAATACCTTAACAAACATTTTCCTTGTTTCAATACTAATATGGTTGTTTGTTAATAAGTTCCTTTTGCTCTGGAATGCTTGTTTTGCCAGAGCTACTCTCCTCTTAATCTCTGCCAGACACTTATTCCCACTTGTAACTATGCTACCCAGGTAACAAAATTCAGTAACATGCTCCAATATTGTGTTGTTCAACATAATGGGTGATTTAATGTCTTCTCTTTTTTACTTACAACCATTATTTTAGTTTTCTTAACATTTATCCTCAATCTCCAAGCGTGAAGAATGTTGTTAAACGTACCTAACATTCGGGTCATATCCTTTCCTGAGTCACCCATCAGTACAATATCATCTGCGAAGCGAATACTGTGTATCCGTTCCCCATTTATTTTAATTTCCCTAGAACTCCTTTTCATCTGAGTTAAAACATCTTCTATAAACAAATTAAACAAGTACGGTGACAGTGGGCAACCTTGTCTTACCCCTCTTCTTATTATTGCTTCCTTTTTACATCCATTTATGTCTATTTCAGTACTTTGCAACCTATAAATATTGAAGATTACCCTTCTAACTTTCCAGTCAAGTCCTGACTTCCTCATAGTTTGAAACAACAGCTTCCAATCAACATTGTCAAACGCCTTCTAGAGATCCACAAATACTAAATAGGTTTTCCTATTCACTTCAATTCTCCTCTCCAAGATCTGCCGCAGAGCCAAGATTGCTTCTCTGGTTCCTCTACCTGCTCTAAATCCAAACTGATCCTCCTCCAAAGTGTGATCAATCTTTCCTTCCAGTCTGTTCTTCACTATGTTCAGCAAAATCTTAGCAGCATGAGATATTAAGGCTATCGTTCTATAGTTAGCACAGTCGTCTACTTTACCTTTCTTTGGTATTGTGATTGTTCTACTTTTAATGAAATCAACTGGCAATACTCCCTCTTCATAGCACCCAGTAATTATTCGAAATAGCTGGTCTTTCGTTCTCTCCCCTACATTTTTCAAAAGCTCTGCTGGTAGACTCTCAGGCCCTGTCACTTTTTTCATACTCAGACCTTTAAGGGCATAATCAAATTCCACCCTGCTAATTGGCGGTCCTACCATATCTCTATCTACAGCATTCTCATTTTCTAGAAACTCTTGCGTGACTACAACAGCTTCCCCGTCATATAGTTCCTCTATATACTCCTTCCAACGCTCGCTGACCTTATCATTTTCGAAAAGTATTTTACCATTTTTATCCTTAACAACATTACTTCAAGTCTTTTGCTTCCACTGTAACGATTTTATCCTTAAATATGCCTTATCACATTTTCCTCTACTGAAATCATCTTCTATTTCAAGACTTAGTTGTTTCATCCAATTTTCTTTTTCAATGCGACACATAGAGGCAATCTGATTTTTTATTCTTTTGTACTCCTGATAATCCTTATTTCTCAGCTTATTACGCCTCCTTATTAGATCCAACAATTCCTGTGTCATCCACGGTTTCCGTGGTTCTAACTTTCTCCTCCCTAGAACACGCTGTGCTGTTGCAATTATTCCATCTCTTACTTCCTCCCAACATGGCCTTCCTTCCATCAACATGTCTGTCTCCTCTTCCAATTCTTTTACTATTTTGTCATCGGTCAGTTTTTCTAAGCACCAGTTCTTTTGTTTAAATTTCCTGATTTTCCTAAATTTAATATTTCACTTGGCCATAACGGGAATATGGTCACTATCTATATCCATACCAGGATATGAATGACTAGATTTGACTTGGTTCTTATATCTTTGTCTGACTAGAATATAATCGATCTGATGCCTCCTAACATCCCCCGGTGCTTTCCAAGTCTATCGTCGTCTTTTGGGGACTTCAAAACATGTGTTTGTGACGATCATCTCATACTGCTCACAAAACTCAAGTAACCTTTCCCCTCGTGCATTGATGTTCCCCAAACCAAACTTCCCGGCACATTTTTGACTACTGTTAGCACCAATAGATGCATTAAAGTCGTCTATTATAACTACATTATCGTCTTTCTTTATTATCTTGAGCAACTCTTCAATCTGTTCATACATTAATTCTATATCTTCATCGTTGTTACTTGTTGTTGGAAAGTACACCATAATTATACACAAATCAACTGGCTCTGCCCTAAGTTTTATCATCAGTAATCTATCACTACTGTGACATGTATTCAAGACACTACTCTTCCCTTCACCTCTTAAGAACAATGCTACTCCATTTCTTCCTGGGTCTTCATTTCCACTGTAAATAATTCTGAAATCACCTGATACGAAATCACCACATCCTGCCCATTTTGTCTCGCAGACACCTAATATATTAAGCTCTGCCTTTATCATAGAATGCTTTACCTCTTCCATTTTACCAGGCTTCAGTAATGTTCTAACATTCCAAGTGCCATTTTGCATCCATTTTTTCGTTTGTAGACAATAGGATTTACTTCTTCAAAATTGACTCTATCCAACACCTTCCCCCCCTCCCCGGAGAACCGAATGGGGGAATTGAAACTCCGGAATATTTTGCATTAGACGTAGCCATCATGCTAAAAGCCTGGGGATATCCTCAGATCTTTAATGCAGTGGTTTCCCGTTGCCTTCTGCATCCTATGCCGTTGACCATCTCTGGTTCATCCGCCTTCTGGGGTATTTTCACACCCCAAGGACAAGAGAGTGCCCTAACCTACTACCCGCTCATCCGCCTTCAAAGAAGCCGTTGGCACTTGGTAGTAGGGGGACCACTTATACCGGCGGTCACTCGGTCGTCAGTGCCTCGTTAGTGTGAACAGGGTGCGCCATGCAGCGAACTTCCGCTACAACTCGTGAAGGTGAGGCTGACGGTTGTATAGGAGAGGCTATAAGAGACGCATCCTATACCTTACACCCCATAGAACTATTATTCTACCGTTATTAGGCAGTTCGATGTTGACTACAATTCAGTCATCACTTATAATTAACATACAAAATAATAACCATGTGTCTGCTCTGGACATTTCAGGTTAGCAGAATTATTAAACTCAATTGACAATAAATGGATTAATGAAAGTTGGTTAATGTTAAAATAATTCTGGATAAAATGATTAAAAAGTGAACAATAATATAATAGGTTGAAGCAGTGTTATTGAGTGAAACATCTGATTCATTGTTTGGTTCCACATAAAGATAATTGCATTACTGTATGTAAATACGTAGCTTAACAACCTTGGTTATTATTCATAGTAAGTATAAACATTGAAATGGTTATAATAGTAGATTCCTTTCCTAAATTACAAAACATAAATAACATTGAAATCTTTTATTAACTTTCGTTAATTGATCAACCAGTTGACAAATCTCAGTCACTGGTGAATACTGGTTATTTTGATTTACATGTAATAATTGACAACTGTCATTATGTGTGGTTAAGTCACACGAAGTATTCGTATATAACAATTAATTGGATGTTTAATAAATTCATAAAATTAGAATATTCAAAATAATCTGATGATTGTCATTACTGTTGATTAAATAATATCGTGAATACATCTTAACCTAGGATTATTGTTTGAATATGTTTCGATTATATCGTTTCTCATTTCTTAACTAATAATGTAAAAATCACTGTACTCCCTTTTATTTATAATTTAAATCCCGGAATTGCTCTGGATTATACACTGAGCAATCCTTGTTACGCACTGTTACACTTAACACCTTCGATACTAAAGTATTTATGCTATCACAATTTGAGGTTAGGTTGCACTGTTTACATCGGTGACGCGCACAAATCATATGAACAGCAGATTTTTTGCTCCGGGTTGTAGCCGTCTGTTCCCTTCTGAAGTTGATTAAAAAGTGACGAGAACGCACACCTCTCGCTGCCGTTCCGTTTTGCGATCGTCCAAAATTTTGTTAATTTCTTGGATTTGATTGGTTGACGATCTTTAATTTGATGCACATACCCCCCCCCCCCCGGCGAATTATTTCAATTGTTGGGTTTGGCGTGGAGTATTTGGTGTCAAGAGTATAAATGTTTGCTCGATTTGACACGAATTCCTTATAATTGTAATAACTTTTTTAATATGGCTTAGATTTTAAATCTGAGCATATCACTGGATTGGTAACACTCGGCTCTTTATTTTGAGTCTACCCATGGTGTGCTTTGGTCCATTATCAAGGAATTTAATGTTTGTGATTATCACAATTCACTACACACTATTATTTGTATTTATTTTTTGATTAACACTATTTAATGGCACTCATACCCACTTGAGGGCATGCCTTCCAAGTTCTCTTACACTTCTTAGTTGCTAGTTACTTAAATCTACTGAAAAAATACAATACTTAAGCTACCATTGTCGTAGCCTATGTCCCTATATTTGTATTTACATATTTTACATAATAGAAAGTATTTATGTACTTTCTGTACGGCTCCAGTTGACAATAATAAATGGTTTCAACTACTGTGAACCTTTGCTAGCTGGAATATTATGTATTCCTTGTCATTTCTTGTTAATAAAGTGGCATTATTTTGCATTATGAGATGCATATTTATTGTCACTCCTATTTGGTATTTTTAGCTCTTTTTTCGTTATTATTTAGTTACAATAGTTGAATAATAATAGTATCTTTGTAATGGGCTTGGTGTGTTTAGTACACCAGTCTGTTCCATATTGTATATGATTAAATAACATTACTTACACCTGGTGTCACATGACAGGTGTTCTTAATTACTATTATAATACATTATGTCCTTTCTTGTAATCTTCTTACACTATTACAGTAGTGGTATTACACTCTACTTGTGGTATAGACATTAACCTTTTGTTTCTATTTGGTTTTATAATATGGTTTTATTCATGTTTTACCTAGTGAATTCCATTTTGGTTGGTTTTGGTTCATTTTATTTACTTATATTCTTATTTAAAACTTATCTTGGCTATCTTATATTGGTACCTGTAGAAAGCTTATTATTTCTACTTGGTTTAAGAAATAAAACATTTTGGTTTGGGTAGGTTTTTCCTACTGATAGTTGTGAATTTAGGTGAACAGTACCTGCATCTTAGGTTATGTGATTTTATCATTTGTACCAACAATGTGTATGTTAGGTTGATACAAATTTGTATTCTTTTAACCTTATTTTCTCAAGTTTGGTTTTATTAATGATAACTAATAACCTTTAGTTATTTCCTTTTCTTGTCTTCATGATTGTTAGACTATTTGACTAATATTTGCTATTATTATGAGACAAATTTAATACTTCTTTATGTTACAATGGTGCTGTGCATAACATGTTACTATGCTTTTATTTACAGCTTCTATTCAATTAACATTATTGTTACTTTCATTCTTTTTATAACATATCTTGTCCTATTTATTTATAGCATTATTTTTTGTATATTGGTCATCTCAGTTAGTCAGTTCTTGTCCATCTCTTCAATCTGTAAGTTGTTTAGTTATTGCATATACGGGTAAGATGTTGATCTATAGTTGACTGGCTCTTGGAATCCATATTTTATGCCATGGTTGTTAGGTGTCTTTCTCGTAGTATGTTTCTTCCTTGTCTTCATTGGTTCTTCACTGACCGAAAACTATTGGGTTGTTGGTTCCTGTGGTCAATCATTGTGTCGTGCATCTTCTTTTCCTTATAATGTCATTTCACTTGCTAGTTACCATTAGTTTATTAACTCTTATTGTTGTGAGTTTATCCTTGGTGATAGGTAGCTCATGTAGTTTTATGCTTGGCATTTTAGATAAATTATTTGGTTTGTCTCTTTGACTCAATTATTGACATGTGTAAATATTTTAGGTTACTGAAATCTTTGGTCTCATATGTCATGTTACAATATATAGTAATAAACAGGTATAATCAAACGTTGCGTTGTGTATTTGTGTCGTCAAAACATGCTTGCATTGAATTTAACAGACAAAATTCACAAGATATTCTGTTAGCAGTGGTGTAACATTGCCTTTAGATTGACAATGCTGAAAGTTGTCGAGAATCGTGTGAATGGGATCTGAGACGTGATAACTTGAACACATTACGTAAACCCTTAATGCCAGCTTGATCCAGGTACAACAACATCTCATCTCTGTGAAAGCATTTTGAGGTCTCGGCACTGTCGCGTACATAGTGTTTGCAAGGAATGGTATTAGTACTGTTGCTACGGATGTCACGAGGGATGGGTGTACGAAAATACAGAATTTAATTCTCCGAGTAGGCGCTAGGAATCGGTTGTTGTTTCTTAATAATGTTCGGCTCAGTAAAGGTATTTGTGGCAAGAAAAATTTAATCGTGTGTTGTTCTAACTATATATAGGCCTACTACATACAACTACACAGTAGAGACCCTACAGACGTTGTCTACCTCGCTCTCTCTCTCTCTCTCTCTATACACACATATACACACACATACACACGTATACGTATTCATTCATCATACGCCTTTTTTCGTCAGCAGAAGATTATTTTCACGATATTTATTGAAGACTCGTTGGGCACTTGGTGACACATATCACTACAAAGTTATTAAAATCACACAAACACTTAGCTAGTTTTACAATTTATTCTTAACCTTGGACAATTGTTTCAGGCTATTAAGCGATTCTCAAAGAGCTGATAATAACAACTAATTACGAAGAACCTTTAGGGTGCTCAAATGTGTGTGGGGTGTGTATGTTGGAGGGGTGGAGAAGCTAATGTAGGGAAAGTTAAGCGACTGTAAAACTAAATATAATAGGAAAGCAAAATCTAAAAATTAACTAAACTAAATAACGGCTTTCAATATAGGAAATACAAAGAATTAAGTTTGTTCATTTGTTAAAGTTTTGTTACATTTAATTGCTTTTCTAATTTCTAAAATTTCTAATAAATCAATTTTTTTACATTTTTGTATGCTGTTCAGTAGTATTATAACATAAACACGTTATTATATTATAACACCAAAAAGAGGATTTATAATTTGTTTCAGTGTATTTTTCAAGAATCACATGCAGGACTGGTTTATTATAACTTATCACTGCTTAGCCTAGCTATGGCTGAGGCTTTTATTCAAGTCAAAGGTCTATATATCCACAATATAAAAATATTGTTTATGATAAAATTAAAAAGTTTTTGGTCATTTATATTGAATGCCAATTTCAGTTCTTTATTCTTTGGTCTTTTCTTTTTCCCAAATATTCTTTCATCTTTTCACTGTGTCTCTTCTTCCTGTCTTCAGTCCACTTTAAACCTGCGTTTTTCTCTCTCCTACTCTGCCCGCCTTCCATTTTTAACACTTTTGCCCGAAAAACGTCTCTTTATATTGCTTCTTTTGCGTGTATATTATTTTTTTTCTAAAGCCTTTTGGACTTCTTTAATCCAACTTGATGTTGACTTCTACCCCCTACAGATATTTAAAGATCTGCTTTGTTAACCTATTGTCGTCCATTGTATATAAATGTCCAAAAAATATTAGTTTCTTTTTCCCACTGTTTCTGTTATATTTTCTATAATTTGATATACTTTTCTATAATTTCATCTACTTTGATATATTTTCTATAATTCATCATTGCTTTTTAATTTCCATTTTTCTATCAAATGGAAAAATCATTATAAAACAAATATAAAAATTGCATGTCACTTATAATTATTTAAATGTTTGTACTTTGTAAACTAAAACAGTAAATTATTCAGACACTATGTACGCAATTATATAGTATATTTTCTTTTATTTATAACATGTATCTGTTTATTTTCTGTCTGGTTTTATTAAATAATTGGTTAGTTTTTGCCTGCTTTCAAACGGTGTTGTTACCGTGGCGAAGTTCTCTTTGCGTGTGTGTGTGTGTGGGGGGGGCGTGCGTGCAGGTGTGTGTCCGTGTGTAGAAAACATCCTTGGATGATGGTGATGATGAAAATTCTGGCGTTTACAGTCTAATATAATCACCCACACACACATACTTGTCTATGTGTGTTTGTTCACGTCTGCGCAAATTAACATCTGTTCCGAAAAATAACTGTAAATGTTTATAATCATAAAAGTCTATTTAGGTAAATGCAGGTAGATCCACTGCGTTTTATTTTGTATGTAAAAGCTGACGGTAAACTGAATAGAAAAAAATACACTGTGTTAAGTGCGCTCCACGCTTGTTCGCAAAAAGTACTGTACATTAATGAAACCGACTGTATGAAGCTCAACTCTACATACAAACGACTTTGCACCGCGAGAGAGAGAGAGAGAGAGAGAGAGAGAGAGAGAGAGAGAGAAACGTACTTAGTGATGAGTCGCTTTTTAAAGTGTATAAAAACAACTTTGAAACAGTATTGAAACTGTGTTTTTAAGGTTAAATCGGAATACTTCAGTGTGTGTTTGTATGCTGACGGACACGTGTGCGGCTGTGTCTAGATATTTACTGTTGACAATTTGTTTTAAAAAAGTTGTATACATCAGTTAGATGTTTACACGCAGTAGTTTATAATTTCCATATGTGTTTTGGCTTAATCTTCAAATGTGAATCCGGCAAGTAGAAAAAGTTTTAACAAAAAATATTTTGAAAAGACAGGAACACTATGAACTGTTAATGCAAGAGTGTCTGGTAAATGTTACTAGAGTCTTTATTTTTTTTTAATTTATTTATTTATAAGGTCGCTGCAACAGCATCAGTTATTAGTGACCACAACAATTATAAAAATGAATTAGTATATCAAAGAGAAATTCTTATACAGATGCAGTAAAATGTATTAAACTAGAAGGTGCTTAGTGTAGACAAACATTGCAACAAAATACATAGGAACTGGTACGATTTAAAAGCTACATTAGATATTTGTTTATGTACCAACAATAATGCAAAATAAAATGATAAATATTGCCCACAAAACACAAACATTATAAATACGCAGCATGCAGACATATGTTTATTAATTGATAAAATAATTACTATAGTTTAGTTACCGAGTTTAACTTTTAATGCACATTGTTTATGGAGTCAAAGAAAATATTAGGATAAGGTGAGTACTGCTACAAATGCCACCTCTCAGATGGTTTTTCTGACCACAGAATTTGCAAGCTTAAAATTTCGTTTCTTTTAGATTGTTACTTTTTGTAAATGTCATTAATGTTGTGTTTTTGTTTTTTTCAATAGTGCACCCTCAGTATAACAGCCTATATTGGGCTCACACCCCATCGACGATATTTCTCTACTCTTCTTGATCCTCTGCTAGACTCCTTCATCTCCGCACACCTGTTCTCCTAAGGTTCTCCTCAAGGTCGTCCAGCCACCATCTCTTTCTACCTTCCCTCCTCAGTCTCTAAACCGTTCCGTAAGTATGTAAAATCCACCTCGTTACAGTATGCCCCTTTGAGTAATAAATTTATAAACCCGTGTTCATTAGCCCAACGGCCTCTTTAAATACTTTTTACCAAATTAAATATTTTGATCACTATAATAGAATACATTTTGCTCAGTGCACAATATTATTATTAATAAAATGATAAAGTTTTACCTTATAGTCTAAACTAGCTTTCGTTCGTTAGAGCTTCGTCAGTGACTCTTGTGACGAATTTAAATTTAAATTGATATATTTAAAATATATTAATATATATATATATTTCTTTATTATATTAAAAGTATATTTAAATTTAGAATATTAAAATTTTAAATATTTAAATTTAATTTGCAAACGAAATAGTCGGTACAGCGTAACACAAGTTTTGACAATTCATTACATGTACATTCAGTCTCAATTGTCTCATTGACAATTCTTGAAATGTCTGGAACTGTGTTTTGAGTGCTCCAGGAATCAGTCCTGTTGCAAAATGTAACTTGGTGTGTAATATATGTTGTTATGTTGATGACACTGCATGTTTTAATGGACCTTTACAGCAGGAGAAAAATTAAAATATATATAAAGCAATAAATCAATTACAATTTCATTTAATTTTCTCAAGCCTTTTATACTTAATTTAGGAGTTGTTCTGTACAAAGGCTAAAAGATTCAAGAATAAAAGTTATTTTATTTATTATTAAAAACGAATATGGTAACCAGTAAATTTTACTGGTTACTATATTTGTTTCTAATAATAAATAAAATTACTTTTAAATTGGAGTCACATTAAAATTTTTGACAGGCGAGGAAAGCGTTTGTGAAACATCGTTTTGTAGATCACTTTTCTCCCACCAGTACTGATAAGGCAGAACATTATTTTTATTCGTAAACTTTTGTAGTTGGAACTTTTAATAATAACACTATTTTCCGGTTGAAAACTAGGTTATACTTTATGGACAATAAAAGTTTTATCCATTTTGTTTGTCTGTTTCCGACTTTAATCACACACAGTACCATATCAGAGAATGGGCAAAATAGTTTATGCTTATAATAATACCAGTAAAATGTGCCTGTTTTTAAAGACAAATAAATACAATCCCGAATTAATTTGGGAAAGATGGCTACGTCTACACTAAATGGAATCCTGTGGGATAAGCAATTTACAGCAGAAACTAAAACCAAAATATTTAAAACAATTGTTACAAGTATCACAACTTACGGTTCAGAAGTTTGGACTACTAATAAATTTGGACACACAACAACAAAATTAATGACAGCAGAGATGGACTTTTGGAGACGTTCGGCAAGAGTATCCAGACCTTAGAAAATTAGAAATGAAGTCATTAAGGATGGAATGAATGTGAGAATTTCAATTATTGATTTTATCTAAACAAAAAAATTACAATGTTATGGGCACACAAAAAGAACGGCACAGGAAATATTGTCAATGAGAATTGTGTAATGGACCCCTCCAGGAAGAAGGAAAAGAGGTAGACCACCTATCATCTGGATAGAAGAAAATCAAACTATATTTTGGAAATGGGAAACTGAATAAAAATCTTTGGATGGACAAGCAGCAATGGAAGCTGAGAATTCAATCACTTCTGTGATCTTTGGGTCGGTAAAATGTGTAATCATTTTACAGCCGTAATAAAAAATGTGGCTGTAAACTGAAAATAGTGTTGTTATTATAAGAACAGAAAATGTCTGTAAACTCAGTGTATGGAGATCCTGTTTTAAGGAAAAGAGTTGGACACTCAGTAGACAAGCTCTGTTTTAAATCAGCAGAAGTGTGGAAATGATAGCAAAATGACAACTATGATGGCTGCTGAAGAGGCAGTGTTTTGTACACCAGCTGAATTGCGATTCTCGTGACTTTACACTATGCTGACAGGCGTGCGACTGGCACGTACTGCATACGCAGACGCACGCGCACACACACACTTTTGCTCTAATTTTATCTACTTTTAGTGCATTTGATTGTACAACAAATGTTAATTAACATTGTTGCTGGAGTTCACTGTCAGCCCTACGAAAGTCCAAGGGCTACAAGGGTTGAATTGATTTTACCTTGAGCTGAGCTCACACAGCACAGCATGACAAATGAGAGGCACCTTGTCTCTTCTAATGAGCAATCTTGATATCAAATATTGGGAAGAAGCTAATGGTATACCCTTTGTATAATACGAATAATGTTATACAAAGTTCAATTACAGACATACTATTTTATTGTACAAATATATACAATACACTTAGTACAATTACATATCATAAAAACTAACATACATATAAAAATTACGTTTGAACAATTCATTCTACTCTTTTGAAACACTGGGCTCAGTTAGACCGTTACATTAAAAATTTTAAACTAGACCCTTGGCCTAGATTAAGCGAAAATGTGCTGGACCCAGAGTGATAGGACTTGCAATAAAAACACTCGTTTAACCAGTAATAATTTTTTTTTTATTAGTGTTTTCCCATCACAACATTCACCTTCTGATTGTCATGCCATATTTGTTACATGTTGAGTTCAACAATTAAATTTTTGTTTAAACATTATTTATACGCTCCAAGTCACTTTATATAGTAATGATTTACCTTATTGAAACCGTCCAGTGACTTCAAATTGTAAATTTATGACGCGTTTCGAGTCATATGAACCTTCATCAGATATTATCACTCACAAGGAGATCATCAAATATTAAAATTCACAAAAACACAGAACACACATATGTACAATAATAAAACCTATACAAGCGTCCGACACAGTGCACTGCGCGTAGCCCACCGGACTCTGAGCAAACGCGTGTTACGCCGTGTGTTATCTCATAATCGATTGTAGCGCGGTGTCACACAGCGGGTTTGATTTGAAATTTAATTTATCGTTAAGTATGCCATCATGAGTAACTGGGTTATTATGTCCACTATAAATTTCAAATTCTTCCCATGCATCCATATAACGACCCTTACTACAATAATGTAAGGGTATTAAATTCGTATTAAAATTTGTGTACGAATGGTTGCATGTAATTAAATGTCTTGTGAAATTAGATTTTATATTATCTATAGAAACACCTTTATTGATAAAATTAATAATTTATTGATAAATTTACAATTTGAAGTCACTGGACGGTTTCAATAAGGTAAATCATTACTAAATTTTTGTATTTCGAGAACAGTACTTAGTTTTCATTCCATCAACAAATATAATTATTCTCGATCTGTATTAATCACAATCAAGCAGTATAACAATTAGATCTTTTGCACAGCTAGCAATATGAATTACAAATATACTTATATATACACTATTTATATTCACAGGACTTGACCTGACAATTATTTTGTTTTAATCATGGTGAACATAAAGGTTCTGTTTATGCATGCTTTCTTTATGCTGGGAAAATGAATTCGTATTTTCATCTATGGTGGTACCTGTCTTTAGTTTTATCAAGAATTATATATGTTCAACGTGGATTCATGACAATTGCAATACTATTAATAATGAAAATTAATTAAGCGATACAACCACTGGATGCTTTAGCACACAGTTCATAATAATAATAATAATAATAATAATAATACAATTCACAAATATACACCCATAAAACATGGTCTAAACATTTTAATCATTATAAATTTTAAAAAAATAATGTTATAAGTTTATACAGTATATGTCCTTTTGCTTTGAACACCGTTGGTAGAGTGTAGTTGTCTAGGTTAAATAAACGGAATGTTCCCACCTGGACTTCTGAAGCATTGGTGCTACCAGTTAGGTCCTGACAATTAGTGTGTTAAGGGTGATGTGGAGTTCAGAGCCTCCTGCTAATCTACGGGACAGCTGTTCTTGGTGGTCCTGTAAGATCTCTTAGTCCGACGGCGATGGGGGAGCGTTCTATAGCACAGCTCAGCCGATGATAACTGATGTCGTTGTTACCATGCCTTCATCCCTTTCCCTCGGCTGATCGGGAACCCTGTAACATTTTATTTTTGTAGTGGGCAGTCAGGAAACACAACTACTCCACTCTCTCTCGCCTAGGAATACAGGCGCCACGCACACACCTTCACAATTCTATTAACACTACCCTTACATTTTCTTTGAACATTTATTTTTAAATTTAACCTTCCTTTTAATTTAATTTACCAACATTTACATTTACAATTAATTTTTATGCAGTCAAGTGCAAGGCTGTCACGTGCTTCCAGATACCGGCCTTAACGTGTGAGTCACAAACACACACAAACTAACATTCGTTCTGATTATTAAAGTAAGACACACAACCCCCTTACTGAGTTAACAGTGAATAAGAAAATAATCCTCACCTGAAGCACTTATAATTTTAACCAAGTCACAGTGAGCTGAGAAGAAAAGAATCTAGTTACCACCGCCGTCAGATCTCGAGATGCACAGTCGGAATCCTTATAAAGAAACGAGACTGATTGCAAGCCTCTACCGAACCATTTCGCAAAAGAAACTAGTAGCGGAGTGTAAACTTTGATCGAACAGCTGATGCAGCCAGCTGAATTGCGTCGACGTTGCGCGCCACGGTGTCGGCGATCCAGTCAGCCGTGCCTCATTCGAAGGCCGCCGCAGGCTTGGCGCGATCTTTCAAACATGCCGGGAATTCAAATCCCGGCACAGTATTTAAAACATTCATGCAGTTTATATTTTAAAACGTTTCAACAATTTTATTGTATTCATTCAACACTTGTTAGTAAGAACAATGGAATATTACTATTTTATTATTTATTTTTAATTTTGTTTTACTATTTTGTATTATTATTTGCGCAAATCGTGTTTCACATACTTTCAGATTTTAGCTGTTACATATTTGCGTCAAGTAATTGCGTAGAATTGTTCACTTTTTCATACAGATTACATTTTCACTCATAAACAGAAGCTCTATGATAAATTTTGACCATACTTAAATAGATTAGCGTTAGTGCCAAATGATTCTAGCTTAGAATACAAGGCTTGATATAAAATCCTCTTTTTTGCTAAATGTACTGTTTTCTTTCATTTTTTACTGCATAAATTGAAATTGCACTATTTATCTTAATTAGACAAAATGCAATGAACAGTAGTCAGAATAAGTACATTTAAAATAGCACCGAAACGCAGAGAAAAACTTAAAGCCATCAGATAATAATTGAAAGACTATTTCACAGCCTGATTTATTAATACAATTTGTTTTTCAATTAATAAAGTTGTGTTAGTGGTTATAATTACAAACAGAATAAACACTGTTGTACACCGCTATAAAAAAATTATTCCGATTAGCGGTTTCAAACTTTACAGTTCATCATCAGATCGGAAATAACAATAATGGAACTAGACCTAGTTCCACAGTAACAATACTAGACCTAGTTCTATTATTGTTATTTCCGATCTGATGATGAGCTGTGAAGCTTGAAAGCGCTAATCGGAATAATTTTCCTACAGTGGTGTGCAACAGCGTTAATTCTGTTTGTAATACATTTTTAAATTAATTTTTATACAAGTAAATAAACTACTTGAAAAACTTATAATAGCCACGATTAAGTATACTAGAAATTTATTATGTATACTTTAATAAAAATTAACCGTACCTCCACGTAAAAACTATCAATTTAATCGTATAGCAAGATTTTAAGTTACTTAAACTTTTTTAATAACTTTTGTTTTTAGAAAACTTTTATTATCACAGATCTGCCGGTAAAATCTTATAAGTATGAATACAATAGATTAATACCATTATCGTTTCGTGAGAGAGTTTCAAGTCCAACACAATTAGATCAATAAACATATGAGTAGACACTTTGTACATATGAGAAACATAAACACTGATTTCTTTGTCTAATGATGATAATAATGACAATATGGGCAGTCAACAAGATGAGACTGATGCGGGTTAATCGGCAGGTCGTGGCGCAGACCCTTCCTTGATCCTTCTGGCCTAGGTAGCTGCCTTAACGTAACCTAAAACAGGCTTTACAATGCATATTTTACTCTTTTGTTGTTCCACTAATCTTATTCAATTTTAACTGTTACATATTCGTATTGAGTAACTGATCAGAGTTTTTCATTGCCCCAAACAGTTTAAGTTTCGCTCATAAACAGAAACCATATACATAAATGTTTACCATATTTAAATGGTTTAGACTCAGTGACAAGTGATTCTAGCTTAAAACTCAAATATTTCTACTAGTAATTTTATACAAACGAAATAGCAGTTGGTAAATGACCTGAAGATGGCTTGACTGCCGAAAGCGCTCGTCAATACCAAAGACAACATAGTGATTTGTATAAAATTACTAGTAGAAATATTTGAGACCACTAACACTCCAATACAACAATAAATTAAAACTCAAGGTTAGACATTGAGTATTTTTTTGTTATATCTGTGGCTTTATTTTAATTTTTTACCGTACAAACTGAAATTGCACTATTTAAATAAATTAGAGAAAACACAGCGAATAATAATTATAATAAGGACATTTAAAATTGCTCCAAAACGCAGAGATATATCTTCTATTGTGGTGTAGTCATGTTCATAACCTAAAGATACCATACATATGATTTATAATAAAGTGTTAATTACTCACATTCTTACTTTTGATCGATTTAGGTCATAGACCATCGTCGGGGCATATACACTGTGCACTCGAGGTCACAATATTGTAAAACAGTTACAAAAAAAACGAATTCGTGAACACTGATTAGTGATCGTGAAACGTAAGTTTGTGTCCAAAGTTTCTCGAGAACTGATTTTATTACGGAGTGTTTATATAAACAATGAATATACCACAAGTGAAAATTGAGATTATAAATAATATTAGTAAGAGCAATAAGTGTGTGTGTATATTATAAATACATCAAATTATCATTACCAGAGATAAAGTTAAATCCGTCGGATAATAATTGGAATACCATTTCAAAACCTGATTGAGTAATACACTTTTAACTTGATTATTATGCAAATTAATAAACTTAAAAAATTATAATTATCAATTATTACTATGTACTGCTAAATAACCATTAAACCTATGTGCACTAGAAATTTCTTATGTATATTATAATAAAAATTAACCATAACTCCATCTAAAAATTTACCAAGTTAACCTTATGGCAAGGTGTCAAGTCATTTAAACTGTTTAATAACTTTTGTTCATTAAAAACGTCTATTATTATCACAGATTTACTGGTAAAATCTTACAAGTATTATACAATACGTTATTACATTAAAATTGCCTGAGAGAATTTTAATTCAAACACAATTAGTTCAAAGGCTAGAAGGCTAGAATTAGATCAAGCGATTTGAGACAAACACTGATTTTTTTTTTTTTTTTTGGGGAGGGGCCGTCTTGTGACTTTTATCTTTAGAATAATATTAGCGTGACGCGTTTCAGGTCATCTGACCCATCGAAAAGAGGTCGTCATATATTAAAATCCAATTAAAATAAAAACACACATATGTAAACTCATTGTCAATAATTAATGTTCAAAAACATTAATAACACTGTTGTCGTGGTGCACCACGCGATTACCGATCGATACTCGGTAATGACTGATTTCTTTCTCTAATGCTGACTATGACAATAGCGTGGGTTATTTTAATCTTCATCACAGATCAAGAAAATTAATTTTTTTACACGGGGCAGTCAACAAGGCGGGACTAATAGAGACGAATCGGTCGGCCGCCGTGTAGACTCTTCCTCAACTTAACCTGAAACAAACATTACACTGTGTGTATTAGTCTTTTGTGGCTTCCATTAACCTTATTCATAACACACAATACACTGTTTAAAATTACAGAACACTAGTTTTTAGATAAAAGTTTTAAGAGAAATTTTACTTTTGCCTCAAGAGATCCACAAGTAAAGTTATTCTGAATTCTGTAACATACTGTGAACTTTTTACCCGGGTCAGATAAAATTTTTTAACGTGGCCATATTTAACGTGACCTACATTTAATACGGCCGCCGTGGTCGGTCGTCCTATTGTATATAGACTTACATGTTTAGAGAACGCATCCGCGCACACCACCAGATTCCTCATACCCCTCGATGCACGCGGTAGTGGACCTAAAAAATCGTATAGAATATAGAACTTTCACTTGTGAAACTTACTTGTTTTTCTTTCCGTACGCGTTTCGGCGTGGTGTTCGCCTTCGTCAGCAGTTTGAGACAGACTGGCCAATAACACGTAACGGTTTTTGTTTGGAACGTTTAGTGGGGGTGGTGTGTGGAGGAAGGGGATTGGCGCGAGGGTCCAAATTATTGTTAGTTTTATGTATAATTGTGTCAAACAGTGCGTGTGATTTATAGTTTAATTGGTCGTTAAGTATGTTGTTTGGTTGTGTTTTGTAGTGTCTGTATCTTTCATATTGTTCTGCTGTGTTAAGTTTTCGACTTTTGGGTAAGTAGTGTAATATCTCAAGTTTAGTATCTATGTTGGTGTAGCTGTGGTTTTTTGTGTGTATGTATGTGGCAAACGCAGAATGTATATTGTTGTTGGATAAAGCTTTTAGGTGTTCAGAGTAACGAGATGAAAAAGATCTTCCCGTCTGGCCTATATAGAAACTATTGCAATCATTACAATTTAATTTGTAAACACCTGCAAAAAGATATTTCAAAAATACAGGCCTGCGAAATGAAATTTTTAAGAGCATTTTAGGGATGTAGTTTGAAAGACCGTCTATGGAACGAGAACATAAGGAAATACCTAAAGTCACAGTCGGTTCTGGAGAAAATAAAGGAATACAAGCAAAATTGGAATCCCCATGTGGTAGTAGACATGCGTATGCCTAAACGATCGTTTGAAAATAGGCCAGTGGGGACGAGAGATCGTGGAAGACACTGGAAAAAATGGTCAGAGGCTCTGTGAAGTCGGAACGGGCTACAGCCCACCAAGCCATGGGTGAAGAAGAAGAAGAAGAAGAAGAAGAAGAAGAAGAAGAAGAAGAAGAAGAAGAAGAAGAAGAAGAAGAAGAAGAAGAAGAAGAAGAAGAAGACAGATGGTGCATGTAAGTATGCAACTACCACTTCAATAATTGAAGTAGGGCAATTATTGATAATAGTGTTTTGGAGCAGGTATCACATTTTGATTATTTGGGATGTGATATATAATATAAAAAGAATAACGATATCAAGAGAAAAGTAACTAAATTTAGTTATACCTGTAGAAGAATAAGACTACGAGTTATTGAAAAGTAAGAAGAAGAAGAAGAAGAAGAAGAAGAAGAAGAAGAAGAAGAAGAAGAAGAAGAAGAAGAAGAAGAAGAAGAAGAAGAAGAAGAAGAAGATATTATGGGAAGATGAAGTTAATGCTGCAGTGATAAATATAGGACTTACAGACGAGGATTGGGAAGAAACAAATACATGTAAACTCCTATATGCAACTATAGACAACTCACTTACATGTAAAAAGTAAGGTGACATCCTTTAACAATCAGTTTATATACCTTTAGTTGTTCTGATGAGTAGGACTGGAAGTTGATAAAGGGCTCTCTTGAGATCCGTTTGAAGTGAAGACAGTTTGAACTCTGCAATGACTATGATAAATGGTGTTATGGCCCTTGATTTAGTAATCCCATTGAACACCACATATCACAGCCATCATAGTGATCATGTCCACAACCTTGAAGTACTTAAGGACAGTCCACAAGTAAAGTTGGTGTACACTCTGTGTTGTTAATAAACGTTGTCATGGTCGTAGCGGTCCAATCCATCAAAACTGACCATGATACTATGCTAGAAAATATAATGTAATTACACATATACTAGGTCTGTAAATTAAGTAATGAGACTATTCATGTAGCAGTCAATGTGGTTGGTGTAGTAGTCATGGCACTTGGTGAGGTCTGACCACCGATTAACCGTCAGAATCATCACAGAACAACTAATGTTTAACCACAATACAGTTTATTAAATTTCTAAAAACGAAATTTAGCGTGAAC
Source organism: Magicicada septendecula (assembly GCA_034769895.1). Lineage (NCBI taxonomy): Eukaryota > Metazoa > Arthropoda > Insecta > Hemiptera > Cicadidae > Magicicada > Magicicada septendecula. The sequence continues at coordinate 26,484,597 of CM068368.1, read as the reverse complement.
ACGTGGGTGCTGTATCATGACAATTCACCTTGTCACACACCACTCTCGGTTAATGAGTTTTTGGGAAAAGAAAAATATCCCTGTTTTTCCTCTGCCATCTAATTTACATGAGTTAAGTCCCTGTGACTACTTTCTCTTCCCGAGATTGAAAAAAACATCTCAAAGGACACTACATTTTGGAACAATAGACAACATTAAAAATCAAATGTAACCGACCAGTTGAGGGGGATTCCAGTTTCTGAAATCCAGCACTGCTATGAAGAGTGGGAAACCCGTCTAAAGCGCTCTGTGGCTTCCCATGGGAACTGTTTTAAAGGTGATACAGTCTATATATAGTTTGACTGTAAACATAAGGTCTTACTGAAATCGTCTCATTACCTAATTTCCAGACCTCGTAACTCAGTAGAGTATGTACAATGACAACTATATATTATAGGTATGTACATCATACAAAAATGTAATATAATTTGACAAACACTACAAACAAATTATACGACAGTGTAACTCCTCAACCAGCATGAGGAGTACTCCAGACAACGTGATAAATGTTACACAAAATTTCTCTGTGCATTAATTAAAACATTTCTACTTGCAAGTTTTAGAGGAATTACAATGGACATACTCCTGTCAATATCATCGCCGCAGACGCTACAACCCTGGTTGGATTTTAGTTGGTGAAGTGGATAGATATTACTAATGATCTCTAACAGTTACCATCATCATCTTCTTCTTCAAGGACTAAACCAAGTATGGTTTGTTCCGGTCTCAAATAGGCAAAGATTAGAGCTGATCACTCCAGGGCTTCCTCGGACGTCCCAAACCTCTCCGTCCCCTCGACTTATAGTTCCAGAGTTGTTTGGTGATGCGGTAGTCATCCATTCGGGGAAGATGTTCCCACCAATTCAACCGATACTGGGCGATCCTGTCGAGTATACTCATAAAATTCAGTTCCTGCCGTATATCTGTGTTTCTTCTACGATCATGGAGAGTACACCCTCCCATGTGCCTGAGAAATCTCATTTCAGCCGCTTGGATGCGACTGGCTTGGCCTTTCGTCAAAGTACAATTCTCAGACTCATAAAGAAGTGTGGGAAGCTCCATCACCTTGTAGAATTTTAGGCGTGTTCCTTTACTTGCTGACTTAAGGGTTCGCCTAATGGTCCCGCACATAAGGTTGAACTTATGATAATTATCCACAACGTCGTTGCTGGCATTATAAGACACACTGTAGCCCAGGTATTCAAAATTGCTAACTTGTTCTAGGACAGTAACCCCTAAAACAATTTTGATCTGTTACAGTCACCTACCAATTATTCTAGTGGCTTGGATCACACATTCTCGCCTTTAAAGCTTTTAATCAACCATTTTTTATTTTTGTCAACTTTGTTCTATAACCAGATAATATTATGTAGAAACCAGTAAAAACCAATCCCTACACTGGCATAGACACTTACATCATGTCCGAAGTCAGATCCAGTCCATCAAAACCGCCCATCTCAACACTGTATAAAATATAGTACAATTAAATAAAACAACATGGTATAGTATGCATCAGCAAAATTATATTGTAGGTTAGTGTATCACACAAAAATCTAATGTGATTTTACAAACTGAGACCATAAGTATACAATAGTAACAATTGTTTTAATTGGTCATAAAAATTGTACTTCATTAGTTATCAGCGTTAATAGTAGTACGTGGTGATGAAATGAACACTGCAATAAACATGATACATAAGACTATGGTTGTTTTAGTGTTTCCACACAGTCCTACATATCATGTTTATCACAGTGAACAACTCTTAGCATGTGCATCGGAGACTGGAGATGCAGATGATGCGATCGTGCTGGTGCTGGTGATCGTCTGTAATCCTGGTATCCTCCTTGATCCTGGTTGATCCTGGTCCACACCACCCCATGGTTCCAATTGTTCTTACAGCAACCAATCGGTATCAGTGAAGTGATAAACTCGCTGGTGATTATCCCTTGTGTACATGTGGTGTCCTTCTTGATCCTGGTAGTCTACCACACCACCCCATGTATGATAAACGCCTCCGATTCTTTTTACAGTAGACAATGGGAGTCAGTTATCACACGCGTAGTAGTGCAGTGATAAACGCGCTGGTGATTTTCCTTGTGTACATGTGGTGTCCTTCTTGATCCTGGTAGTCTACCACACCACTCCATGTATGATTAACGACTCCCAGTTCTTTTTACAGCAGCCAATGGGAGTCAGTTATCACACGTGTAGTAGTGCAGTGATAAACGCGCTGGTGACTTTCCTTTCCTTCTGTACTTGTGGTGTCCTCAATGATCCTGTTAGTCTGCCACACCACATCGTTTGCGATACGCGACTGGAATTCTTTATCAGACCATCCAATTTACAGTCAGGTATCACACTCATTGTATAGACGAGTTACTTTTACAGCATAGCACTTAGTAACCCATTCTTATAATTTATACATGTAATACATGCATGGAGGATAATTTATTTGATGCAGTCAATACGTTCAGGTACCGAGGTAACAATTTCTTTGGGTTTTTAAAATTTTCTGTTTTTCCAATGAATGGGGATTTGGCCCGTTGCATTGTGGCCAGTTGGAAGCCAAACAAATAATAAATACAATCCATAATTAATTTGCGAAAGAAGTTTATATTTACGTTAAATAGGATCCTACAAGATAAGCAAATTACTGCAAAAACTAAAAATTAAATATGTAAAACCATTGTTAGCAGAATCATGACTTACGGCTAAGAGTTTTTACAAAAAACTACAACTATAAAAATTGGACTACTGATAAATACACAAGAACAAAATTTAACAACAGCAGAGAAATTCTTTTAGAGACGTTCGTCAGGGGTATCCAGACGTACGAAAATTAAAAATAAAGTTATTAAGGATAGAATGAATGTAAAAAATTCAATCTTTGATCTTACCCAGACAAAAAATTACAATGGTATGGACACACGAAAAGAATGGCACAGGACAGATTGCCAAGGAGAGTTATGGAATTTACCCCACCAGGAATAAGGAAAAGTGGAAAACCATCTATCATCTCGATAGAAGAAATTCAGACTATATTGTGGGAACGATAAATTTAAGAAAATCTTTAGATGGGCAAGCAGCAGTGGAAGGTGAGAATTCAATCACTTCTGTAGTCTTTGGTTCCGGGAAATGTGTAATCATTGTACAGCCGGCATAATAATAACCTGGGTAACATTATAGATAATGAAGGGTCCATAAAGACGACAATACATGACACGATACAAATAAGAAGTAAGACATATTATGCCAACAGTAGACTCTTCAGAATCAAACTCATTAGTAATCACAAAATAAAATGTATAAGCACTTAACAGGCCCGGTTTTAGTTATGAGGATCCACGACAAATTGATGTTAACAAAAAAAGAACAAGAAACACTATGAATTTTTAAAAGAAAGATTGCAAGACATGTTTACGACCTATTTAAAGAAGATGACGAATGGAGTATAAGAAATAACCACAAGACAGATGAGCTATTGAAGCGTGAGGACATTTTAAGATTCATAAAGGCTCAACAAACAAAATGGTTAACTCATCTAGAGGATGATCAGCATGCGCCAAAAAAAATCTTGAGGGCGCAGGACTAATAAAGCAGAAAGAGGAACTGATCTAGGGTACAATAGTTGGATGATATGCTGGAATGTCTTAGGAGAATGGATATGAGGGGTGGATGTGAGACAATGGACAGGAAATATTGGAGAAGATCGGTCTGGGGAGCCAGGGCTTAGATTAGGCTATTGTGCTAAAAGATAATCGACAACAACAAGAACCGACACCCTATTTACTGAAACTTTGTTTAGTAAATGGAAACCAATTGATTTTACAGCACCGAATGGATGTCAGGTGTCACGTCTATGTGTGTCTTGGTACACATGCTGGTGATTTTCCTTGTGTACTCGTTGTATCCTTGATATTAGTAGTCTGTCACACTACGACACTTGCGATACATGATTCCAATTGTTATTACAGCGGCCAATGGGAGTCGGGTACCACATGTGTAGCAGTGTCACGATATATTACTTGCTGGTGATTTTCCTTGTGTACTCGTTGTATCCTTGATATTAGTAGTCTGTCACACTACGACACCTGCGATACATGATTCCAATTGTTATTACAGCGGCCAATGGGAGTCAGGTACCACATGTGTAGCAGTGTCACGATATATTATTTGCTGGTGATTTTCCTTTCCTTGTGTACTTGTGTCCTCATCGATTCTAGTAGTCTGTACGACCCAAGTGACGGCCGTTACGTAAAATTTAAAAACTAGACGCTTGGCCTAGATGGAGCGAAAATGTGCTGGAGCCCAGAGTGACAGAACTTGCAATAAAACACTCATTTAAACAATAACAACTTTTTATTAGTGTTTCCTCATTTCATTATTATAATATATTTTGCTAGATTGAAATACCATACAGTGTTCAAACGACTGAATTCTTCTGTAATTCATAGCAGTTCTTAGTTTTCATTTTATCAACAAATATGTATATATATTCAATCTGTATTAATCACAATTACCAATACTAGTAACAATAAAAATTAATCAAATAGTATAACAAGTGGATCCTTTTTTTCACAGTTAATAATATAAATCACAAATCTATATCCACAGGACTTGTCCTAACAAAATTGTAATCATTATAAATATGAAACTACTGTTTGTATATATGCTTTGAAAACCGGTGGAGTGTTGTTGTCGAGGTTTAATAAATGGAATCCTCCCACCTGTGCTTTTGGAGAATTGATAATACCAGTTAGAGCCTGTGATTATGAGTGTGGTACTGGTGTTGGCGAGTTCCGAACTCCTGTTTGTCTCCTTCTAGGCAGCTGTCTTTTTGGTGTTCCGGAGCATTTCCAAGTCTGACGGCGATGGGGAGCGTTCTAGTGTTCAGTTCTGCCGATGGTGACGGATGTTGGTGTCATCATCTCCGCGTTTCCCCTTCTCACGGCTGTGCGAGGACCTGAGGCACTTTATAAATTTACGAACTCATAGTAAGTTGACAAGTAGTTTGACACGCCGTCAGACCACGAAACGCCCTGACGGAAGTTGGAGACGAAATGAGGTCGCTTGTAGGCTTCTAATGAACCATGCCACAAAAAAAAACTTCTTAGGGATTGTGAAGCTTTAACCGAACAGCTGATGCGGGTAGCTGGATTACATCGCCGTAGCGCGGCACGGCATCACTGATCGAGTCAGCTTAGTCTCCCCACGGCCACACAGCCAGCTTTGGTTAGATGGCACTTTTACTTAATTACATTATTTAAAATCCGTCGTGTGACTTCGTCGCGTAGTTTTTAATGTGACGCGTTTCGGGAACTATGTCCCATCATCAGACTAATCACTCGTAAAGAGATCGTTAAATATTAAAACTCATAAAATACGTAAAAGTACCCTTTTAACCACACGTGTTCGACTCGGTGCGCACCGTTCAACGTTCGGTAGGATACTGAATTATTGGACTTGAGTTATTGCCAAATTGTTTATCTCAAGTAACTGCAACGCGGTGTCGTACAGTGGGTTGGATTTAAAGTTCAATTTTTCGTTCAGTATGCCATCATGATTGTTCGTATTATTATAACTTCTGTATATTTCATATTCCTCTAATGCATCCATGTAACGACCCTTGTTGCAGTAATGTAAAGGTATAAGATTAGACCTTATTAAATCAGTGTAAGTGTGATTGTTTGAAATCAAGTGGCGTGCGTAATTTGACTTAATGTTTTCAAGTGAATATATATATATTTAAATTACTGCTTGGTATGTGTTCTTGAAATCTTTTGGCGAAAGGTCTCCCTGTCTGGCCAATATAGAAACTATCACAGTCGTTACATATTAGTTTATAAATGCCTGTTTTTATCTCCAAGTGGGTTTGAATATGTGGGCGAACGAATTTCCATAGATTATTATTAGTTTTGAAAGTAGTAGTAATACCGATTTTATTTAATGTGGATGTTAAAATTCTGGGCATTATATTGGTGTAACTGGTTGAAATGAACGTGGTCTTAGAATTTTTAGCTGGTTCAAGTTTGGCCTTTTTGTATTTATGCTTTCTGAGGATGTTATCAATCATTGAACCGTTGTAACCGTTGGCTAGTATCGCACAAATTATTTCTTAAAATATCAATTGTTTTCTTCACCGGTATATTAGTATAAAGATTTATTATATCAAAGGACCCCAGTTTATAATTCGGCAGTCATTTTAAATGTCTAATCTTGTTTATAAAATCAGTATTATTTATAATGCTGTGGTTGTTCTTTAAATGAATATTTTCGTTTATTAATTTAACAAGCTTTTTAGCTGTCTTGAAACCTGGTGCCGAAGTGAAATTAACCAAAGGTCTAATCGAGACATTGTCTTTGTGAATTTTTGGTAGGCCTGTGAGCCTATTTTTCTCATATTACACAAAAACAGATAAGATTTCATACTGAACTCAAGACACTGAAGGAAATAAAAACAAAACTAATTGACAATAACGCCCGCATTACAAAAGCTGATAAAGGCCATACATTGGTAGTTATAGATAACGATATGTATACACAGAAGGTTAATGAGTTCATTTCCAATAACAACATTAAAGTTTTAAACTCTGATCTCACTGACTCCTTTGTCAAAATTTTAAATAGCACGATTAATGAATGCGTTACCTTGTTTGATGAGCGTACACGCCGTAATTTAAAACCTATTAACGCTAAAGCGCCCAGGCTCACAGGTCTACCAAAAATTCACAAAGACAATGTCCCGATTAGACCTTTGGTGAATTTCACCACGGCACCAGGCTTCAAGACAACTAAAAAGCTTGTTAAATTAATAAAGGAAAATATTCTTTTAAAGAACAACCACAGCATTATAAATAATACTGATTTTGTAAACAAGATTAGACATTTAAAATTACTGCCGAATTATAAACTGGCGTCCTTTGATATAATAAATCTTTATACTAATATACCGGTGAAGGAAACAATTGATATTTTAAGAAATAAATTGTGCGATACTAAAAAACTAAGTACCCGGACCATAGATGAGTTAATCCTTTTACTTGAAATTGTTCTACAACAGAATTATTTTACCTTCAACGACCAATATTTCATTCAAGGCGATGGTTTGGCCATGGGTTCTCCTCTATCCGGTTTACTGGCGGATATTTATCTGAATTTTTATGAAAATTCCTATTTTCTCTCCAACAACAGTTACGCTAGTAATATAATTTTCTATGGTCGATGTGTAGACGACACTTTTTTAATCTTTAATGGCACTTTACGCCAAATAAATAGTCTAAAAAACACCATGAATAACATAAACTGTAATATCCAATTCACTCTAGAGACCGAAACCGATAATAGGCTAAATTTCTTAGATTTAACCGTCATTAGACACATGGATAATCTGAAATTTAAAATATATAGAAAACCGACCACTACTGATGTAACCATACACGCCGATTCGCATCATCCTTTTTCACAAAAAATAGCAGCCTACAATAACTTCATACACAGATTATTAACGATACCCCTTGACATTGAAGATTTCAACGATGAGCTCAATATAATAAAACATATAGCAGTAGCCAACGGTTACAACGGTTCAATGATTGATAACATCCTCAGAAAGCATAAATATAAAAAGGCCAAACTTGAACCAGCTAAAAATTCTAAGACCACATTCATTTCAACCAGTTACACCAACATAATGCCCAGAATTTTAACATCCACATTAAATAAAATCGGTAGTACTACTACTTTCAAAACTAATAATAATCTATGGAAATTCGTTCGCCTACATATTCAAACCCACTTGGAGATAAAAACAGGCATTTATAAACTAATATGTAACGACTGTGATAGTTTCTATATTGGCCAGACAGGGAGACCTTTCGCCAAAAGATTTCAAGAACACATACCACGCAGGAATTTAAATAACATATATTCACTTGAAAACATTAAGTCAAATTACGCACGCCACTTGATTTCAAACAATCACACTTACACTGATTTAAGGTCTAATCTTATACCTTTACATTACTGTAACAAGGGTCGTTACATGGATGCATTAAAGGAATATGAAATATACAGAAGTTATAATAATACGAACAATCATGGTGGCATACTGAACGATAAATTGAACTTTAAATCCAACCCACTGTACGACACCGCGTTGCAGTTACCTGAGATAAACAATTTGGCAATAACTCAAGTCCAATAATTCAGTATCCTACCGAATGTTGAACGGTGCGCACCGAGTCGAACACGTGTGGTTAAAAGGTGTACTTTTATGTATTTTATGAGTTTTAATATTTAACGATCTCTTTATGAGTGATTAGTCTGATGATTGGACATAGTTCCCGAAACGCGTCACATTAAAAACTACGCGACGAAGTCACACGACGGATTTAAATAAGGTAATTAATCAGAACGTGACTTGGACCATATTTAACAATGGCACTTTTACGTTTGAATCATGCCGGGAAAATTCAAATCCCGGCACAAGTCTGGCACACCACAGCGCTTCTGATACGCGACTGAAATTGTTTATTAGAATATTGAATTTACAGTCAGGTATCACATGCAATGTAGAAGTGTCATTTTTACAACACAGCACGTAGTAACAAATGTAGGTGACTGACGAGCTCACTTTGGTTGAGAAGTCAGCTACCCATTTAGTAGAACCAATCAGTGACTTATATCAAACTGTAGGTTAAATAACGTTCATCTACTAGCCCAAACAAGTGGTCAGCATATTACACAGTAAAACTGCCTTGTTATTAAACTCTTTTGTTATAGTAGGTAAAGACATTCATGTCATACAATCCTGATACATGCAGCAGCAACGCCCTTTGTCCTTCCGGTGAACCGCAAGATGTTGGTAGTTTGTCGCACCACAACATATGTGGCACATGATCTCCCATTGGCTTACAACAGCCAATGAGAACCATATGCAGCGGTAGCATGATCCATGCGCTCAATGTGTACTCGAAATACATGCTATGTTGTGTACTCATGATATCCTCCTTGATCCTGGTAGGCTGCCACACCACTCCATGTGTGATACACGTCTCTGATTGTTTTAATAGCAGACAACGAGAGTCAGATATCACACGTGTAGTAGTGTTGTTATACAAAGGCGAGAGACTTTCCTTGTGTAGTCATCGTATACTCCTTTATATTAGTACATTGTCGCATTACGACACTTGCAATACGTGATCCCGATTGTTATTACAGCAGCCAATGGGTGTCAGGTACCACACGTGTAGTAGTGTTGTAATACAAAAGCGAGAGACTTTCCTTGTGTAGTCATCGTATCCTCCTTTATATTAGTACATTGTCGCATTACGACACTTGCAATACGTGATCCCGATTGTTATTACAGTAGCCAATGGGAGTCAGGTACCACACGTGTAGTAGTGTTGTAACACAAAGGCGAGAGACTTTCCTTGTGTAGTCATCGTATCCTCCTTTATATTAGTACATTGTCGCACTACGACACATGCAATACGTGATCCCGATTGTTATTACAGCAGCCAATGGGAGTCAGGTACCACACGTGTAGTAGTGTTGTAACACAAAGGCGAGAGACTTTCCTTGTGTAGTCATCGTATCCTCCTTTATATTAGTACATTGTCGCACTACGACACATGCAATACGTGATCCCGATTGTTATTACAGCAGCCAATAGGAGTCAGGTACCACATGTGTAGCGGTGTCCTGATATACATGTTGGTGATTTTCCTGTCGTGTGTACTATTGGTATCCTCCTTGATCCTGGTAGTCTGGCACACCACAGCGCTTGTGATACGCAACTGAAATTGTTTATCAGAACATTAAATTTACAGTCTGATATAACGTGTTGTAAAAGTGTCATTCTTATAGTGCAGCACTAAGTAACGCTTGTAAATGACTGTCGAGCTTATTTAAGTTGCAAAAAAAATTAATCGTCTTGTAGAAGCAATCAGAGGCATGCATCAAACAGTACCCTTAAACAATATTAGTTTACTACCTAAACAAATGTTCAGCACATCACACAGCAAAACCGTCATTAACCAAAACACTATTTCCTGAAACGTCGTTTAGCAAATGGCTCCCAATAATTGTGTTTACAGGAGCCAATGGGAGTCAGATACCACATGTGTAGCAGTTTCACGATATGGTTGCTGGTAATTTTCCTCAGGTACTTGTGGTATCCTCCTTGATCCTGGCAGTCTGGCACACCACAACGTTTGTAATACGCGACTGAAATTGTTTATCAGAACTTTCAATTTACAGTCACGCATTACATGCGTTGTAGAAGTGACATTTTTATACACACACTAGTTGACTCATGTGGATGACTATGGAGCCCAGTTTTATTTAGAAGTCTAGCAATTCGGACAGTAGAACCTGTCAACGGCCTGCATCAAATGGTCACTTAATGGTAAAATAACATTATTTTACTGTTGAAACAAATGTCCAACATAACAAAGTCAACATAATACGAATTTAGTACAGATTAAATAATTGTGTTCAGGTTATGTGAAAAAAAAAATTACCTTACCGTTACCTTCTGACACTACACCCTGTCATCAACATTGTCCTCCAAAACGATCCATTTTGATTTATCTGCTGGCATTACGCACGTTCTTCCAGGTACTGATACTCAGCGACAGCCACCTGTTTAGTTTGAAGCAGTATCAATTTGATTGATTCACAGTTGAATTCCATAAATAAAACTAGAATTTTAACAAGTTCTGTAAAGATTTACAATAATGTATTTTGGCTATTAGAATTCAATGTAGGGATTTGTGCTATCATCGATAATATTTAAAAGCAATTGTTTTGGCTACCAAAACTACTGGCAGCTGTCTTCGGATTAAATAAAAAACATTAAACAATAAACATTATACCTGAAATCTAATAAACGATACGCATTCACTAAAGTGTTAGAGAGTCGATTTGTAAAGAATATTTCTATGCTATAAGTGTCTTTAACGAATATCTTGTGAATAAACTAAAACCTATCAGCCAATCATGAAATACGTACAATATAAAAAAACAACCAATAACCAGGGCACAGAAAAAGCACATACAACATTTCTGTGCAAACATTAAATTGGCCGCATTCTTCTGTATTGATATCAGCTGTTTAAATTAACAGTGTTTTAGAGGTTAAAAAAAAAAAACTTTAATAATTATTCCCCCTGATGTAACTACTCTATTACATGAACAAGACAATATGTCTGTGTAAACCTGGATTGACTGCAGCACTTGGTAAAATTACCAATTTTAGTCATAACATTTGAAATATCTACCGGGCTGTTTAGCCGTGTTACAACGTTCACATTCAAACCAAACCTTTCAGCAGCATCACTCGCTGATATTCGATTCAACCTAACGCAGGGTATCGAACGTCAGGCCTGCAGTACTGTGGTGAAGGCTGACCACAGTACTGTGGGCCTGACGTACGACACCGTGCGTTAGGTTGACTCGAATATCCACTGAAGATGGCACCGAGTGGTGCTGCTGAAACGTTTGGTTTGAACGTGAACCTTAGGCCACGGGGAAACAGCTCGGTAGGTATTTCAAATACAACTGACACCACCCGTGAAAGCCTTAGAACAATATTAGTCATAACAGTAATTTTATTGTACACTCTTCTGACCGTTTTGTGCATTAATTTCACGTCAAAAAATGCTATGATTTCCTGTTAGAAAGGTGTTTATTTCAAGTATGAGTAAACGTTTTACCGCAAGGGAATAAAAGTGGTCCGTCTGATAAAAATCTATTAATGGGTAGACACGGAATACATTCTGTCCGTAGTAGGAGTTTCCTGAATAAAATGTTGTTATCAATAATGACTTTCAGGTAAAATTATTAGTAATTTCCCATGTAACTAAACTGGCAGCAAACAATATTACCAATTCCTGTTGTCACTCATAAAAATAGTATGAACGTCATTAGTTAGCAGCGTTGGTAGTAGTCAGTGAAGATGAACTGAACACTGCAGTGAACATGATAGATAAGATTATGGTAGTCTTAGTATTCCCACATAGTCCTACATATCATCTTCATCCCAGTGAACATCTATTAGCATGTGCACCGGAGACTGGTGATGCGATCGTGCTGGTATCCTCCTTGATCCTGGTAGTCCTCCACACCACTCCATCAGTGACACATGGTTCCAATTGTTCTTACAGCAACCAATGGGAATCGAGTGTTACTGATGTAGTAGTGCAGTGATAAACGCGCTGGTGATTATCCCTTGTGTACTTGTAGTAGCCTTCTTGATCCTGGTAATATACTACACCACCCCATGTATGATAAACGCCTCCGATTCTTTTTACAGCAGCCAATGGGAGTCAGTTATCACACGTGTAGTAGTGAAGTGATAAACGCGCTGGTGATTTTCCTTGTCTTCTTGTGGTATCCTTCTTGATCCTTTTAGTCTGGCACACCACAGTGTTTGCGATACGCGACAGGAATTGTTCATCAGAACATCCTATTTACAGTCAGGTATCACATGCATTGTAGACGAGTTACTTTTACAGCATAGCACTTATTAACACATGCATGTAATTTATACACGTAATAACTACATGGGGGATAATTTATTTGATGTAGTCAACACGTTCAGGTACCTAGACTGAAACGTTTGGTATGAATGTAAACCTTGGACCACGGGCGAAACAGCCCGGTAGGTATTTCAAATGCAACTGACACTGGCCGTAATAGCCTTAGAACAATATTAGTCATAACAGTAATTTTATTGTACACTCTTCTGGCCCTTTTTGTGGATGAATGTCACGTCAAAAATGCTATGTTTCCTGTTAAAAATGTGTTTATTTTTAGTATGAGTAAGCGCTTTACCGCAAGGGAATAAAAGTGGTCCCTCTGACAAAACCTATTGATGGGTAGACAAGCAATGGATGCTGTCCGAGATCGGAGTTTTCTGAAAAAAAAAAGTTGTTTCCAGTGATGACTTGCAGTTAAAATTATCAGTAATTTTCCATACCACTGAACTGGTAACAAACAATATTATCAAGTAATGTTATCACTCATCAAAATGATATGTACTTCATTAGTCATCAGCGTCAATGAAGATGAATGAAACACTGCAATGAACATGATACATAAGATTATGGTAGTCTCAGTATTCCCACACAGTCCTACATATCATGTTCATACCAGTGAACATCTCTTAGCATGTGGACCAGAGACTGGTGATGCAGGTGATGCGATCATGCTGGTGCTGGTGATCGTGTGTACTCTTGGTATCCTCCTCGATCCTGCCAGCCTGCCACACCACACCATGAGTGACACATGGTTCCAATTGTTTTTACAGCAGCCAATGGGAATCAGGTGTCACTAATGTGGTAGTGCTGTGATAAACGCGCTGGTGATTTTCCTTCTCTACAAGTAACGTCCTTCTTGATCATGGCAGTCTACCACAGTACTATACGTCTAGTACATAACTCTGACTGATTTTACAGCAGCCAATGAGAGTCAGATATCACACGTGTAGTAGCACAGTGATAAACGCGCTGGTATTTTCCCTTGCCTACAAGTAACGTCCTTCTTGATCATGGCAGTCTACCGCACCACTCTACGTGAAATACATTCCTCTGATTGTTTCTATAGCAGCCAATGAGAGTCAGATATCACACGTGCAGTAGTGAAGTGTCAATCCCGAGGATGATTTTCCATGTGTACCCGTGGCATCCTTCGTAATGTTGGTAGTATACCACACCACAGAGTTTGCGATACGCGACTGGAATTCTTTATCAGAACATATAATTTACAGTCAGGTATCACACGCGTTGTAGATGTGTCATTTTTTTACAGTGTGGCACTTGGTAACTCATTTAGTTGACTGTCGAGCTCATTTAAGTTGAGAAGTATGTTACCCGTCTGGTACAACCAATCTGTATCTTGCATCAAACAGTAGCTTAAATAATGTTCTTATATTACTCAATTAATGTTCATCATAATACACAGTGAAACTGTCCTTAACCAAAACCCTGTTTTATACAAGGAGCTGATCAAAAATACACGGGAATAGGAGTGAACGTAAATATCAGCAACACTAAATACTTGCTAATTTCTGCGCCAGATAAGGAGAAGAAATGTATATGATTTATGCAAAACCGATAATTCATTTCATGGAGTTAATATGTTTAGATGTCTTTGTAATATGATAGATAATGAGAGGTCCATAAAGACGACAATACATGACACGACACAAATAAGAAATAAGGCATATTATGCCAACAGCAGACCCTTGAGAAGCAAACTCATTGCCGGTAACACAAAATAAAATAATATATAAGCACTTATCAGACCAGTTTTACTTTTGAGGACGAGACATTGATGTTAGCAAAAAAGAACAAATAACACTAAGACGTTTTGAAAAAAGATTTCAATACGTGTTTACGGCCCAGTTAAAGAAGAAGATGACGAATGAATAATAATAAATAAACAAGAGACGGATGAGCTATTGAAGAATGAGGATATTTTAATATTTATAAAGCCTCAACAAAGAGAACGGTTAGGTCACCTAGAGCGAACGGATGATCAGCGTGTTCCAAAGAAAACCTTGAGGCCTCAGGTCTAAAGAAGCAGAAAGAGGACATCACCTAGGGTACAACGGTTGGATAAGATGCTGGAATATGTCAGGAAAATGTCAACGAATACAATGGCTAGGTAACTATGAATGATCAGCGTGTGGTAAACAACGTCCTGAGGGCGGATGTGTATAAAAGCACAAAAAGAGTGACCGACCTACGATAAGATTGTGGGATCACGTGCTGCAAGGCCTAAGAAAACGTATGTGATAGGTTGCGCTGATATAGCAATGGATAGAAGACATTGGAGAAGATTGATGTTGGAAGCCAGGCCTTAGATTGGACTATAGTGTTAAAGAAGAAGAACCAACACCCTATTTACAGAAACTGTGTTTAGTAAATGGGACGCAATTGTTCTTACAGCAGCCAGTGGAAGCCAAGTGTCACACACGTGTATTTGTATCGTGATACAATGGGAGTCAGGTACCGCACGTGTAGCAGTGTCATTTTATATTTCCTGGTGACTTTCCTTTCCTTGTGTACTTGTGGTATCCACCTCGACCCTGGCAGTCTGGCACACCACAGCGCTTGTAATACGCGACCGAAATTGTTTATCAGAATACTCAATTTACAGTCAGGTATCACATGCGATGTAGGAGTGTCGTTTTTATTACTTCAATGTTCCATAAGGAAATGGAAGTATGGTCATGGCGAAATAAATCGTGTTCGAGGTAACGGCAGATTCTGATTGTACTACCCTAAAAACATGAAAAAAGTCATTTTTCGAAAAGTGTCTCTGTGTGTGCTTGTCTGTGTGTAGAATGTTTTCTATGGCAAACGATAACAGCCTCAAATTCAAACAGAATCAAATAATTTTTGCATACAGCCATGAATGGTAAAGGACTCAAGGTCTATTGTTTTTGGTGAAGATCGGTTAAGGGAAATGGGTAGATTACCTGCAACGTTTTACGTTTTAACAAGAGTAAAGTGCTTAATTTTGATAAATAAAGTATCCTCAAAAGAAGGTCATATGTAGAAAGGTAGATGAAATATCTATAAATGAAAAGGGTAGTTGAAGGGAGGAGGGGTAATTTTTTTTCTAAATTAAAATGGTAGTTGATGAGGAAGGAGGTAAATTTTTATAAGTTTTATATGTGTACTACGTTATTGACAACAAAGAAGTAGTTTCTATGGAAACATTTCATTTAACTTTACAGAATTCTATATTTTTCATTGTAATTTGAATCACGTTTGAGTGAAAATATATCGTTCGTGGCAGGGAAGCATATCTCAATTATGTAATGTTTACGTTTCCATTTTATTATTATGATTACCTCAATAAAAAGGCAAGCCAGGCACACACACACACACACACACACAATTTGCATTACTTCTGGCCTCACTCATGTTTATTTTCTTACATTTGCACGCTTTTTAAATGGAAAGTGCCGAAACCCACACCAACACAACGCATGCAAGCCGAAAAAGTGTCCAGCGTAGATAGCGATTTGCTTCCTGTGGATCGCTGGACAGTGTGACTGCACGTGTTTACAGAGGAACGGTTCATAGACAGACTTTTTGTCTTTAGGGAATGAACCCTCTGCAAGATGCTCGGGGTCCATGAGTGACTTCTGAGAGCTCCTTCTTTTCCGCGTGTTTGTTCTGTGAAACGTACACTGTAGATTCGCAGCTTTACTCTGAGCAACGCTCCATAGGGAATGTTGAAAATTTTTGTCCACGGTGTACCCTCATACACACTAAATCTCCTCTGATGTTTTAATTACGGACATCATAATATTAAAATTTTAGAAACTTGAGCACTACTTAATGGAGATCAAACATTAACTTATACAAGCCATTAATTCAATTTGTATTTGAAAATTCTAAATATAAATCTTAAAACATGGAAGTCACGTATGGTTCTCCATACCGATTTTTACAGTATGGCACATAGTAACTCATGTAGTTGACTGTAGAACTCATTTAAGTTGACAAGTCACTTAACTGTCTAGTAGAACCAATCTGTATCCTGCATCAAACAGCAGCGTAAACAGTGTAGCTCGTTTACTACCTAAATAAATATTCAGCTAATCGCAAAGCAAAATATTTACTGCGACTTTGTTTAGTAAATGGATTCTAATTGTTATTACATCAGTCAATAGAAGTCAGATGTCCGAACTGTATTTTTTCGTCGTACACATGCTGGTGATGTATACACACACACACACACACACACACAAACATTGCTATGATATTCTGTTGTCTATGCAGTGTTATGCAGAATGCAACACTATAGCAGTCACAAAACTGTTTTTTTTTTGCAGTAGCCAATTGACATTCATACAATACAATCCTGATACATGCAGCAGCAACGCTCTCTGTCCTTCAGCTGTTTTCCAACATGTTGACAGTTTGTCACACCACAACATATGTGACACACGATCTTTCATTGACTTACAGAAGACAATGAGAACCATATATACCACACATGCAGCGGTATCATGATACATGCGCTCAATGTGCACTCAAGATACATGGTCTCTTGTGTTCTCATGGTGTCCTCCTTGATCCTGGTAGTCTGCCACACCACTCCATGTGCGATACACGTCTCTGATTGTTTTAATAGCAGCCAGTGAGAGTCAGATATCACACGTGTAAGTAGTGTTGTGATACAAAGGCGAGAGACTATCCTTGTGTAGTCATCCTATACTCCTTTATATTAGTACATTGTCACATTACGACACATGCAATACATGATCCCGATTGTTATTACAGCAGCCAATAGGAGTCAGGTACTACGTGTGTAGCAGTGTCACGATATATTTGCTGGTGATTTTCCTTTCCTTGTGTACTCGTGGTGTCCTCCTTGATCCTGGTAGTCTGCCACCCTACAGCTCTTGTGACACGTGACTAAAATTGTTATCAGAACATTCAATTTACAGTCAGGTATCACACGTGTTGTAGGAGTGTCATTTTTACAGTATGGCGCTCAGTAACTCATGTAGTTGACTGTCGAGCTCACTTAAGTTGAGAAGTCACTTAACTGTCTAGTAGAACCAATCCGTATCCTGCTTGAATAATGTAGCTCGTTTACATCATCATCATCATCTTCACTACAGGGATTAGGCCCTAGTTGGCCTGTTCCGGAACCCATCTCCTCCTCGGTCTACCAACATCCCTCTTTCCACTCGGCTTGTACTTGAGAGCTGCCACTGGCAATCTGCTATCTGGCATTCGGGCCACACGTCCACACTATCTTCTCTTATACTCCTTTATCGTCTCATTTAAAGATTGGATCTTTAAGTCTTGTCTAATGTCTATGTTTCTTCTCCTATCCAGAAGGGAGAATCCTTGGACACTTCTCAGAAATCTCATTTCGGCAGCCTGAATTTTCCTTTCTTCGCCTTTACCGAAGGCCCATGTCTCACTCCCGCAAAGGAATGTCGGAACAGCTACTGTTTTATAAAATTTCATACGGGTTTCCTTCCGAGTTTTATTTCGTAAATTTCTATGAATTGTCCTACAGATGGATCTAAACTTTGATAGTTTATTAACCCAAACGGTATCAACATTGTATGAGATGTTATATCCCAGATAATTAAAATCACAAACTTGTTCCAAAGTTTCATTGTCTACCACAATTTTTGTTCTAATGGGACGTTTACCTAGAAACGCCATGGTTTTTGATTTAGCGGCAGAGATCCTCAGCCCATAATTTCACAAAATAGTATTAAATATAAATATCGCTTTTTGTAACTGGTCTTCCGTTTCTTGTATTATTAGCTTATCATCTGCGTACAGTAGGGAATTTACATAAATATCTCCTTGAAGATATTCCTGAGTCAAATTTAGTCTTCCATAGTCGTAAGACGTCGTCGATATAAATATTAAAAAGTGTCGGTGAAATAGGACACCCTTGTCTAACACCTTTATTTGTAGGAATATCCTCTGTCAACCTACCATTTAAATCTAAGGTAATGGAAGTTCTGTTATATAGGCTTTGGGGCACTGCAATTAATTGTGTGGGAAAACCTCTTCGTTCCATGATATTCCATAGTAGTGATCGCCTAACATTATCAAAAGCCTTCGCTATATCTACAAAAGCCAGATGCGTTTCCCGGTTGAACTCTCTTCTTGTCTCAGTTATCAACTTAAGAGTAAAAATTGCATCTATACACGATCTTCCTTTTCGAAAGCCGTTCTGTTCTTCTAACAATAATATCTCTGTAATTGGTTTCAATCTTCCATTTACTATTCTGGCGTAAAGCTTATATGTTGTGTGGAGGATGGATATTCCTCTATAATTATCTGTAGCTTGGGTAGCTCGTTTGCTACCCAAATAAATGTACAGCTCATTTCACAGAAACAAATATTTACTAAAACTTAGTTTAGTAAATGGATGCCAACGGTTTTTCCAGCAGCTAATTGAAGTCAGTATTTGTGTCGTCATACGTACGCCGGTGATGTTCCTTGTGTACTCCTGGTATATCCTTGGTCCTGGTAGTCTGCCACACCACTCCGTGTATGATACACGCCTCTGATTGTTTTAGCAGCAGCCAATGAGAGTCAGATATCATACGTGTAGTAGTGTTGTGGTACAAATTTTGGAGATTTCCTTCTGTGGTACCCGCCTTGATATTAGTAGTCTGTCACACTACGACACATGCAATACATGATTCCAATTGTTTTAGCTGCAGCCAATGAGACTCAGATATCATACGTGTAGTAGTGTTGTGATACAAATTTCGGAGATTTCCTTCTGTAGTCGCGGTATCCCGCCTTGATATTAGTAGTCTGTCACACTACGACACATGCAATACATGATTCCAATTGTTTTTGCAGCAGCCAATGGGAGTCAGGTACCACGTGTGTAGCAGTGTCCTCATATACATGTTGGTGATTTTCCTGGTAGTAACTTGTGATACGCAACTGAATTTGTTTATCAGAACATTCAATTTACCGTCAGGTAACGCATGTGTTGTAAAAGTGTCATTCTTATAGTGCAGCACTAAGTAACGCTTGTAAATGACTGTCGAGCTTATTTAAGTTGCGAAAAAATTTAATCGTCTTGTAGAAACAATCAGAGGCATGCGTTAAACAGTAGCTTAAATAATGTTATAGTTTACTACCCAAAAAAATGTTTAGCATATCACACACCGCAAAACCGTCATTAACGAAAACAATATTTACTGAAATTGATTAATGAATGTATAGTGACTGGATACCGATTGTTTTTACAGCAGCCAATGGGAGACGGGTATTACGTGCTGATTATTTTTGTTTCTTTGCTTACGTCCCGCTTGATCCTGGTAGTCTGGCACACCACAGCGCTTGCAACATGCGACTGAAATTGTTTACCAGAACATTCAATTTACAGTCACGTATTACATGCGTTGTAGAAGTGTTATTTTTGACACACACACACTGGTTACCTCATATGGATGGCAGTGGAGCCAATTTTATTAAGACGTGCAGTGATCCGGTCAGCAGCCGGTGAGACAAATGCCAACTTAACAACATAACAAATGACAAACAAATTCAACATAATACAAATGTAGTACAGATTGAATAATTGTGTTCCTATAGTAGATTACGTTAAAAAAAAAAAAAAAAAAAGAAATTCACCTCACCGTTGTTGTCTGACACTGCAGTCTTGTCTTCCAAAACGATCCATTTCGATTTATCTGCTGGCATTGCACGCGATCTTCCAGGTACAGATACTCAGCGACAGCCAGGTGGATTCAGTTTTGAATCAGTATCAATTTTATTCATTCCCAGTTGAATTCTTTGAATATAAGTAGAAGTCCAATAAGCTCTACAAAGAATGACAATGATGAATTTTGGTTATTAGAACTTAATAGACGGAGTTATGGATAGTACTGAAGAGTAACCGTTTTGGCTACCAAAACTACTGGCAGCTGTCTTCAAGCTAAACAACAAACATTTAACAATAAACATTATACCTGAAATCTAATGACCAATACGCATTCATCAACGTGTTAGAGAGTCAATTATTAAAGAATATTTCTTTATGCTATAAGCAGCTTTAACCAATATCTTTGAATAAACAAACACTTATCAACCGATCAAGAAATAAGCACAATCCACAAAAGAACCAATTACGGGCCACAAAATATGCTCATACACCAGTTCCTTACAAAAATGATAAAACTGTGCCAAAAAGTAACTTACAGTTAAAAGTATGAATGAAAAAGGATTTAAGGCGTAAGGTATTAAATCGAATTTTCACACAAAACAAGTACATACACACACACACACACACACACACAACACACATACACACAAAACGTACCAGAAAGAAATGTAGAAGTACCGACACGGGGGACTGAACTCGCTAGTCGCTAATAGCCAGAAAGGGCGTTTAACTTAAAGCTTGTTTACGAAAATGTGTATCCGCTGTAGAACAAGAGGGTATAAAGACGTTGTCTAGTTATATTATTGTAATTTCCGATCTGATGATAAGCTGTGAAGCTGGAAAGCGCTAATCGGAATAATTGTTCCACAGTGACGTGCAACAGTGTTAATTCTGTTTGTAAAACATTAAATTGGCCTCATTCTTCCAGTACTGATATCAGCTGTTTAAATTAACGGTGCATTAAAAGACTAAATATATCCCTAACTTAATAATTAATCCGTCTGATGTAACCACTCTGTTACAGGCACAAGAAAACATGTCTGG
Organism: Magicicada septendecula; assembly: GCA_034769895.1. Taxonomy (NCBI): domain Eukaryota; kingdom Metazoa; phylum Arthropoda; class Insecta; order Hemiptera; family Cicadidae; genus Magicicada; species Magicicada septendecula. Next base: position 26,463,327 of record CM068368.1, on the reverse strand, counting down.
GTGAACCTTTCATATTCAGGCAGTATCAATTTGATTGACTCACAGTTGAATTCCTTAAATATAAGTAGAATTTCAATAAGTTCTTTAAAGAATGACAATGATGAATTTAGCTATTAGAATTTAATGGACAGACTTATGCTTTCATCGATAGTATTGTTACGACGGTCTACTCGATCGTCGTAGGTGCAGTCGAAACAAAATAAGTACAAGACACCAATTAGTCACTAATCACCAGCTTTAATTGTTACAGTAAAACAGTTCGTAATTAACAACAGAGTCTACTACAACAAATCAAATGAAAATTAAATTAATATATTAAAACTTTACCTTTTTATCCGTCTTGTGACTTCCCTTTTTAAAACAACACTACGCGTTTCAGAACGTATGTTCCATCATCAGGTATAATTACTCTTGCGAGGTCGTCGAAACATTAAGATATATCACAAACACATAAAACACTAAACATAAGTTCGAATTCAGTATCTACCGCGCGTGATACGTTTTCGGTGCGCACCTTGACAACACTGAACTAACGCTATCAGTTCACCGCTATCGCTGCTCGCGCATGATGTGTGACGTGGATGTTAGTTGTTCTGAGATTTGCATCGCAGTGTCATACAACGAGTTAGAGTGGAAATTTAACTGATCATTTAATAAATAATCTGGACTGGTTTTAAATGCCTTATATATTTCAAATTCTTCATTAGCATTCATATTCCTACCTTTACTGCATATGTGTATTGGTTTAAAGTTTGTACTAAAATCCGTATAATTATGATTATTGTCAATCAAATGTAATCAAATTTATATAAGGCCTTGTTTAGTGTTTTATGTCTTTTTGATATATCTTAATGTTTCGACGACCTCGCAAGTCAATTATACCTGATGATGGAACATACGTTCTGAAACGCGTAGTGTTGTTTTAAAAAGGGAAGTCACAAGACGGATAATAAGGTAATGTTTTAATATATTAATTTATTCAAAGTGTGACTTGGATACGAATATCATTGATTTCAAATGACAATTGTTCACACGCAATAAAATGTCCACTAATATTAAAACTCAATTGTATTACAATAAATTGTAATTATACCACCCGATTATAAAACACAATACTTCACTAATAACCACTTGAACGTACACAGTAATGACTCGAACCGCTCTGGAAATATATCGCACTAATACTCTCGAACCGCAATATCCAATATATCGCAGCTGTACTGAAAACTAAGGCCGCCACCGCCTTGTATTTATAGTCCCGGTCACACACCAGAAGCTTCCAAACTGCGTCTTATCTCTCGTGTGAACTACGTAATTAACTGCGGCCTTGACACAGGCCGAGCGCACGAGCGAAGCCCGGCACAGTCGAGAAGATTCTCGCAAAATGCGTCTAGTAGCACGTACACCACACGCTTACATTCTGGATCTCTCTGGAACCTTCGATGAACACGTAGATTATTCTGTGACGTCGTAACAGTATTAAAAAGTAATCGTTTTGGTTACCAAAACAGCTGGCAGCTGTCTTCGGAATAAATAACAAACATTAAACAATAAACATTATACCTGAAATTTAATGACCAATACACATTTGTTAAGGTGGTAGAGAGTCAAATTTTAAAGAGTATTAAATTTGTATTCTATAAGTAGCTTTAACCGAAATATTGTGAATAAACCAAACACTTATCAGCCAATCATAAAATGAGGAAAACCCACAAAGCAACCAATAACGGAGCACAAAGTATACACATACACCATTGATATCAGCTGTTTGAAATATCAGTGTTTTAAAGACTAATATTAAACAATAAACATTTTACCTGGAATTTAATAACCAATATTTATTAATATGTTACAGAGTCAATTTTTAAAAAGAGTTCATTTTTGACATGGAATCCATAGGTATGTAATGTCTTACTCGCACGTTTAGCGAAAATCGACCGTTATGTTTCAAATGTACTTTCGGCATACCACTATCTCACGAACCGCTCAACCAATCCCAGCAAACCAGGTGTGAGGTGATCGAGTCACTCGGCCCCCTTCCACCAATAGTACTGAGAATTTTGAGAACTGACTTCAGTCGCCTCTAGGCTTTGTCTGCGTGAGGGTGTTTTTGCGCCGAAAATTTCTAAATTGCTCCACTAAAACTTAAATATCTCGGGAACTACAAGTCCGATCGCGAAAATACAAAGTGCGTTGTGATCCTCAGAACTAAATCTCTCCAATAACATAAATTCCGAGTACCAGATGCACTCACAGAAAATAATAACAACATTTGAACTCAAAAATTTGAAATGCCTCGACGTAAAAATCGCGATAAAACTCGAACCAAAAATTTGAAACCAAAAACCGGCAAATCCTATGCAGAGCGTCTACAGGCCTATCGTTTGAGACTAAAATCAAAGAAATCGGCCGAGAATTTAGTAAATGGCAACCATTTGAAGATTGACGAAACCCCGTCAGCGCCCAAGCGGCCCGCATCTCCGATACCTGGGTCATCCGGGGTGCCCCCAAAGCGACTCAGATCGAGCGTACGGCTAGCTAGCAAGAAAACAGACGATGAGAACATTAAGACGATGAGAGCTGTTTATTTAACCAACCCTTCATTCCTTCCCAAAGCGCAAGTCTGCCCATGATTCCATGTCTACCGGTAGTCCCACGACTACCAGGTTTAAATTTTTTTTAGCAGCCAATGAGCGTCAGTTGTCTGAGAGTGTTTGTATGCTACAAGTGGCTTATTTGTATATCTTGTAAGTAAACAGAAACTTATCAGCCAATCATAAAATGAGCACAAACCACACAACAACCACTAACGAGGCATACAATATGCACATACACCAGTTCCGTATAAAACATTAAATTGGTCCCATTCTTCAGTATTGATATCAGCTGTTTGAATTAACTGTGTTTTAAAAGTAAAAAAAAAAATCTAAAAGTTTGAACAAATTTTCCCGCTGACGTAACTACTGTGTTACATGAGCAAAACAACATGTCTGGGTAAACCTGGAATGATGGCAGCCCTGAATAAAATTGCCAGCTTCAGTCGTAACGGTCACCTTGTTGTGCACTCTTCTGACCGTTTTGTGGATAAACGTCAGGTCACAAAAAAGCTCTGGTTTCCAGTTGTCAAAGTAATTATGTCAAGTACGAATAAACGCCTTACCGCAAGGAAATAAAAGTAATGTCTCTGACAGAATCTCTTGAATATTAGCATTTATTTTAATTAATAATTAATAATAATTAATTAATAATTTAATAATACCGGGTGGCCCATACGTCGGTTGGCACTAGCAGTATGTAGACGCTCGATTGACTAGGATAGTAGTTCTTCACTTGACTAGAGCAGTAGTTCCCATAATTCAGTTGAGATTTGAGGTTATGAGGTTAGGTTGACGTTGATGTGTATGCTGTTGTTAGTGCTTGTTTGTTGTTATGTTGTTCGTGTTGTTTGCGATACAATGAATAGAAAACTATCTACAGAGCAGCGTGTTTTTGTACTGCAGATGTGGTGGAAACAGGAGCATAATTACAGTGATCTTGTTGAGTTATTTGCGGAACGTTTTCCAAACATCGCACCTCCATCTACAGAAGGTATTCGTAAACTGAATAAGAGATTTGAACAGACTGGAATGGTAGCGCAACTTCCTCGATCAGGTAGGCCAAACACAGTTACAACAGAAGAGAATTTAAAATCGTTGCGCAATGTTTTGTGCAGTCACCAAAGAAATCAACACGAAAAGCGTCCAATGAGTATGGAATACCTCGAACAAGCCTGCAAAGGATGCAGAAAACGTTGTAGTTGAGACCATATTAGCCCACTTTACTCCAATGCCTAAATGAAGATGATCCTGATAGGTGTACAGAATTCTGCGAATGGTACGCAATACGACAAGAAGCCGATCCACAATTTTACAAAACCATTCTTTGGAGTGACAAGGCTACTTTTAAGCTGAATGGTACAGTGAATAGGCACAGCTGTGTTTACTGGGATACTGCGAATCCACATCTGGTGATAGAGACAAAGTTAAACGCTCCGGGGATTACTGTTTGGGCAGGGATCTTTGCCGGTGGGATCATCGGCCCCTACTTTTTTAATGGTACAGTGAATGCTGAAAGTTACCTACAAATGCTTCACGAAGTGTTGATGGAACTAGAAAACAGTCCACTTTTTGAACACCTGCAGCCAATTCGAGAAAAGTTAATACGGCAACAAGATTGGGCACCCCCTCACTATGGACTGATTGTGAGAGACGTTTTGAACGCAACGTGCGATAAATGGATTGGCAGACGGGGTCGTGTTGAATGGCCTCCACGTTCTCCTGATCTTACCCCGATTGACTTCTCGGTCTGGGGTATACTAAAAAATGCAGTGTACTCCGTGAAGATTCGTGATGTGGAACAATTGAAGGAATGCATTCAATCTGAATTTTAACACCTAAAGTCCCTGAATATTTCGGACATAATTTGTGCGTCAGTGCTTCGAAATGTCAAATTTGCATAGAAAAGGATGGAGGTCACTTTGAGCATTTCTTGTAGGTCATGAGAACTATGCTATTAACTATCTGTATGCGTTATCTGTATCTGTATCCCTGCTGCACCTCTACAATAAAAGTTATATTTGCAATTTTGCCAACTGACTTATGGGCCACTCTGTGTATTAATTGTATATATATATATATATATATATATATATATATATATATATATATAAATGACATATGCATATGTCAGAAATCAGATCCAGTCCATCAATACTGACCATCATACTTCTATATAAATAATAGTATGATTACCTAATATACCAACGTACAGTATGTGTCATGACAATGATACTGTAGGTTTGTACATCATAGGACAATCTGACGTGATTTGACAAACTGAGACCATAAACTATACAATAGTAACAATTCTTGTTATCGATCGTAAAAATGGTATGTCTTTCGTTAGTTGTCAGCGTTGATAGTAGTCAGTGAAGATGAACGAAACACTCCAGTGAACATGATACATAGGTCTATGGTAGTCTCAGTATTCCCACACAGTCCTACATATCATGTTCATCCCAGTGAACACCTCTTAGCGTGTGCACCGGCGACTGGTGATGTAGGTGATGCGATCGTGCTGGTGCTGGTGATCGTGTGTACTCCCGGTATCCTCCTTGATCCCGGTAGTCCTCCACACCACTCCTTGAGTAACACATGGTTGCAATTGTTCTTACAGCACCCAATGGGAATCAAGTGTCACTGGTGTAGTAGTGCCGTGATAAACGAGCTGGTGATTTTCCTTGTCTACTCCTGGTAGCCTCCTTGATCCTGGTAGTCCACCACACCACTCAAAGTATGATAAACGACTCCCATTCTTTTTACAGCAGCCAATGGAAGTCAGATATCACACGTGTAGTAGCGCAGTGTTAAACGCGCTGGTGATTTTCCTTCTCTACAAGTAACATTCTTCTTGATCATGGCAGTCTACCTCACCACTCCATGTGTGATAGATTACCCTGATTATTTTTACAGCAGCCAATGAGAGTCAGATATCACACGTGTAGTAGCGCAGTGTTAAACGCGCTGGTGATTTTCCTTGTCTACTCGTGGTATCCCCCTTGAGCCTGACAGTCCGATACACTACTCCGTGTATAATAAACGACTCCGATTCTTTTCACAGCAGCCAACGGAGATCATTTCTGAGAGGTGGACTTTAACAGAGAATGACAAAACTGCTTCAAAATCTATTAATTTATTGTTGTATTGAAGTGTTAGTGGTCTCAAATACCAACCTTGGTAAATGACCTGAAGATGGCTTGACTGCCGAAAGCGCTCGTCAATACCAAAGACAACATAGTGGTTTGTATAAAATTACTAGTAGAAATGCTTTAAAATCATTTGAATGCAAAATATTGACTAAACTTTATGTCCCAATAAGAGAAGAAGGAAGTTAGAGAATACGCAATAACAATGAACTACATATATGAAAAAGACATAGCGACATTCATTAAATCTCGGAGGTTACGTTGGCTGGAGCATGCGGAAAGAAAGTCTGAGGAAAGAATGCCTAACAGGATGAGGAAGAGAAGATTATACACGTAGAGGCAGACCAAGGATGAGATGGTTGGATGGAGTAACAAACGACTTGTTATCATGTTAATCAGAAGGTGGAGAAGAAGGGCAGACAACAGGGAAGCATGGAAGCGTATTGATGAGGAGACTAACGTCTACCAAAGGTTGTAACGCCAGAGGAAAAGAATGGAAATCAGTTTCCACACGTCCAGCACTGTCGTGATATACTTGTTGGTGATTTTCCTTTCCTTGTGCACTTGTAGTATTCTCCATGATCCTGGCAGTCTGTCACACCACATCGTTTGCGATACGCGACTGGAATTCTTTATCAGAATATTCAATTTACAGTCACGTATCACGTGCGATGTAGGAGTGTCATTCTTACAGTATGGCGCTTGGTAACACACCGCTAGACGACTGTAGAACTAATTTAAGTTGAGAAGTTGAGACGTCAGTTAAACATCTAATATAACCAATCGGTTGCTTGAATCAAACAATAGCTCAAATAACGTTCATTTAGTAGCCAAAAAAATGTTCAGCATAACACACAGTGAAACAGCCCTTAACCAAAACACTATTTATTGAAACTTTGTTATTACAATTGGTATTTGTTGATTTTGTGGATCCCAATTGTTATTACAGCAGCCAATGTTACTATTACAGCAGCAGTTAATTATCTAGTAGAAACAATCAGTGGCTTGCATCAAACTATAGCTTAAAATAATGTATCTCGTTGACTACGCAAACAAATGTTCATCATAACACACAGTAAAACAGCTGTTAACCAAAACCCTGTTTTATACAAGCAGCTAAATAAAAAATTCGCAGGAATTGGAACTGAATATAAATATCACTAATACTAAGTACTTGCGAATTTCTGCATCAGAAAGAAGAAGAAATTTATACAATTTATTCATAGAGGATAACTCATTTGATGCAGTTAATAAGTTCAGGTACCTGGGTGATATGATAGAAAGTTCCATAAATGCGACAATACATGACACGATACAAATAAGAAGTAAGGCATATTCAGCCAACAGTAGACTCTTGAGAAGCAACCACATTAGTGGTAACACAAAATAAAATATATAAGCACTTATCAGATTACTTTTTACTTATGGAGGCAGTTTTTATTTACTGATGGTAACACAAAAAAAACACAAGAAGCAATTAGAAGTTTTGAAATAGAGATTGCAAGACGTGTTGTTTATGGTCCAGTTAATGAAGATAACGAATGGAGAATAAGAAATAACCAGGAGAAAGGTGAGATATTAAAGCATGAAAACACTGTAAGATTCGTAAAGGATCAACGAATACAATGGCTAGGTAACCTAGTTAGGATGGATGATCAGCGTATGAAAAAGAAAATCCTGAGTGTGTCTATAATCCTAAGTGTGTCTATAATCCTGAGTGTGTCTTTATTCCTGAGTGTGTCTATAATCCTGAGTGTATCTATATTCCTGAGTGTGTCTATAACCCTGAGTGTGTCTATAATCCTGAGTGTGTCTATATAGTAAGTCTATAAAAACGGAAAGAGGCACCAATCTAGGGTGGATGTCGTTCTGAAAGAATGAATGAATGAATGTGTGGGTTACACTGAGATGGCAATGGATAGGAGATATTGGAGAAGATTGGTTTTAGAAGCTAGGGCTCATGTTGGGATGTAGTGCTAAATAAGGAGAAGACGAAGAAGAACTAAAACCTTATTTAGTGAAACTTCGTTTAGTGAATGGAACACAATTGTTTTTACAGCAGCCAATGTGAGTCAGTTATCACACGTGTAGTAGTGCAGTGATAAACGCGCTGGTGACTTCCCTTTCCTTCTGTACTTGTGGTGTCCTCAATGATCCTGTTAGTCTGCCACACCACATCGTTTGCGATACGCGACTGGAATTCTTTATCAGAACATCCAATTTACAGTCAGGTATCACACTCATTGTAGACGAGTTATTTTTAGAGCACAGCACTTAGTAACACGCGTAGAAGGTTTTTCGAGTTCACTCAAGTTGAGAAGTCAGTTAGCTACCTAATATAAATAATCGGCCGCCTCCATTAAACAGTAGCTTAAATAAAGTTTATTTACTAGCCAAAAAACTTTCAGCATAATACACTGTGAAACCCCCTTCAACCAAAACACTATGTACAGGTACCTGGGTAACATTATAGACAATGAAGTGCCTACAAAGATGACAATACATGACACAATACAAATAAGAAGTGTGGTATATTATGACAACAGTAGACTCTTGAGAAACCATCTCATTTGTGGCAATACAAAATAAAATATATAAGTACTTCTCAGTTTTTACTTTTGAGGCAAGACATTGACGTTATCAAAAAAGAACAAGTAACACAAAGAAGTTTTTAAAAATAGATTCCAATACGTGTTTATGGCCCAGTTAAAGAAGATGACGAATGGAAAATAAGAAATAACCAGGAGACAGGTGAGCTATTGAAGAATGAGGACATTTTAAGATTTATAAAGCCTCAACAATTGGTTAAAAAAGAGAATGGTTATGTCATCTAGAGCGAATGGGTGATCAGCATGTGCCAAAGAAAATCTTGAGAACGCAGTCTAAGGGAGCGGGAAGGGGAGCTTACCTAGGGTACGATGGTTGGAAGATATGCTTGAATGTCTCAGGAGAATGGATGTGACGGCTTACACTGTGATAGCAATGGATAGAAGACATTGGAGAATATTAGTTTTGGGAGCCAGTCTTTAGATTGGTAGTGTTAAACAAGAAGAACCAACACCCTATTTACTGAAACTTTGTTTAGTAAATGGAACCCAATTGTTTTTACAGCAGCCAATGGAAGGCAGGTGTCAGGTGTATGTGTGTCGTGATACACATGCTGGTGATTTCCATTGTGTACTCGTTGTATCCTTGACAACGGTAGACTGCACACGACAACACGTGCGATACATGATTCCAAATATTTTTAGAGCAACACAAAGTCTCATGATATTCTTGCTGGTGATTTTCCTTTCCTTGTGTACTTGTGGTATCCTCCTTGATTCTGGTAGTCTGCCACCCCACAGCCCTTGTAGTACGCCACTGAAACTGTTTATCAGAATATACAGTTTACAGTCAGGTACCACATGTGTTGTAGGAGTGTCATTCTTACACACACAAACTCATATGGATGGCTGTGGAGCCAATTTTATTGAGAAGTCCAGCAATCCAGACAGTAGAACCTCTTAACAGGTGGTAGCATCAAATGGTAACTTAACAAACATCATTTTACTACCAAAACAAATGTTCAGCATAACAAAGTCAGCATAATACAAATTTAGTACACATTACATAACTGTGTTCCAGTTGAAAGTTATGTTAAAAAAATAAGAAATTTAACTCACCGTTGCCCTCTGATACTACAGCCTGTCGTCAGCCTTGTCCTCAAAAGTGATTCATTTCGGTTTATCTGCTGGTATTACACATGTCCTTCCAGATACACATCCTTAGCGACAGCCACCTGTTCAGTTCTAATCAGTGTCAGTTGGATTATTCACAGTTGAGCTCCTTAAAAATAAGTAGAATATTAGAATATTATTATCAGAATAGTCAGTTTACAGTCAGGTATCACATGGAATGTAGAAGTATCATTTTTACAGCGTGTCACTTGGTAACTCATGTAAATGACTGCCAAACTCATTTAACTTGATAAGTCATTTTCCTGCCTAGTATAACAGATCAGTGACCTGCATTAAAACAGTAGCTTAAATAACGTTTAATTTAGTACCTAAATAACTCTTCAAATTTTCACACAGAAACAATATTTACTGAAACTCCGTTTAGTAAGTGTATTCCAATTGATTTTAGAGCAGACAATGGAAGTCAGGTGTGCCACCTGTATTTGTGTCGTCATACATGTCCTGGTAATACACACACACACACTCACACACATTGCTGTGATATTCTGTTGACGGTGGAGTTTTTTGTAGTACGCAACACTATAGCAGACACAAAACTCTTCCGATCTTCCATTGACTTCGACCAGCCACTGAGAACTATATACCATACATGCAGCGGTACCATGATACATGCGCTCAATGTGTACTCAGGATACGTACGGTCTCTTGTGTTCTCATGGTGTCCTCCTTGATCCTGGTAGTCTGCCACACCACTCCATGTACGATACACGTCTCTGATTGTTTTAATAGCAGCCAGTGATAGTCAGTTATCACACGTGTAGTAGTGTTGTGATACAAAGGCGAGAGACGTTCCTTGTGTAGTCGCGGCATCCCCATTTGATATTAGTAGTCTGTCACACTACGACACATGGGATACATGATTCCAATTGTTATTACAACAGCCAATGGGAGTCAGATACCACATGTGTAGCAGTGTCATGATATACTTGCTGGTGATTTTCCTTTGCTTGATTGCTTGTGGTATCCTCCTTGATCCTGGTAGTCTGGCACCCCACAGGTCTTGAGTGAAAATGCTTATCAGAATATACAATTTACAGTCAAGTATAACCTGTGTTTTAGGAGTGTCATTCTTACACATATACTATAGGTAAGTTTTATGGATAGCTGTCGAGCTTTTTTATTGGGAAATAAAGCGATTCAGACAGTATAACATGTCAACAGCCTGCATCAACTGGTGGCTTAATAAACATTATTTTACTACTCAATGAAATGTTCAACATAACAAAGTCAACATAAGTTTAATTAAGAAAGTTGTGTTAGTGGATATAATCACAAACAAAATTATCACTGTTGCACACCACTATAGAAACGTTATTCCGATTAGCGCTTTCAAGCTTCTCAGCTCATTGTCAGATCGGAAAAAAGATCTGGCGATGAGCTGAGAAGCTTGAAAGCGCTAATCGGAATAATTTTTCTATAGTGGTGTGCAACAGTGATAAAGATAACATAATACAAATTTAGTACGGAGTACATGATTGTGTTTTTGTGGTAGGTTATGTTAAAAAAAAAACATATTTACCTCACAGTTGCGCTCTGACACTGCAGTCTGTCATCAGCCTTGTTCTCCAAAATAATCCATTTCGATTTATCTGCTGGCATTACACACATTCTTCCAGGTACAGATACTCAGCAACGGCTACCTGATGAGTTTGAAGCAGTGTCAATTTGATTGAGTAACAGTTGAATTCCTTAAATATAAGTAGAATTAAATGATTAAAACACATTTCACTCTAAAACAAAGATATGCATAAATAAAATAAACATACAACTACTTTATTATTATCTTTTACTATGACACTATGCATTACATACTGTTAATACTCTATTGGTTGCTATACAAAACATTATCTACACTAGAAATATTTTCTTAAAGCAATCTTTTACCAATACCTTCACCTTTACTTCTTCCTTGTCCATAGCTAGTATATTCACTCTGTCTTATTTCCTTCAGTCTTTTAAGTATGGAAAAATTCCTCAAACGGTATTACCAGAATTCTGTAGAATAAGATCAGTGGTAGTAGTAATTCTCTGGGTTTTATTTAGAGACCCGTGTCTTAGGTTTTTCTACTCCTAGCCTGTTAAGGCTCCTTCTTCTTCCGCCCATAGGATGTAGACCATTTGACACAATTAACCCTGATGGAGCCCTTACTGGATAGTATGACTGAAAAAGAAGCGTGAATCAAATGATAGCTTAACAAACGTTATTTCAACTTATGAAAAGCTTATCAAACAAATGTTCAACATACCATACAAAAAACTACTCTTAACCTAAACCCTATTTAGTGAAAACACCATTTAAAAAAAAAAAAGACGGGCCTGTTTTTTAAAGCCGTGTGACATACCTGCAGTGATCATCATTGTAGAAATTTTTAACATTTATTGCAAGTTGGAAATAAAAAAAAATACTTTAATGAAAAATTGTTTACAATTAAAAAATTTGTTTACACATGGATAAGGAGGTACTTTATTCCTTACCCCAGGAATTTACTCCCATGAGTTTACACACAGTTGTTGATTCTCTACATTTAATTTTGACACCCAAGTTGTAAGCTCTTCTGTACACCATTAACCTTTGTGAAGCATGATTGAAAAGAAGAAAACAAGAATTACACAGAATAGTTGAAATGTGAGAAATGGAAGACTCCCTAGCCTAGAAATCTAGTCGCATCGGGGTCGAAAAGAGCGAGAGTTGGTCACGAGAGACTAGATAGGAAAGGGATCTTACCCAAGATAAGTTGAAGCAAGGTGAGAATCCAGCTGGGGTACATCGGGTGTGCTAAGCCCGTATCCACAAGCTGTGGACCCTTGATGTGTAGAATAATATTATCCACATTACATATTGGTTTATTTAGAATTCGTCTTGTTCTAATTATGTAGTTTCCATCTATCATACCATACTGCAAGGTGGATTTAATTGACCATTTACTGCACCGATATATTAAAAAAAAAACACACAGAAACAGGGTAAAGAAAGCTAATGATAAAGATATTTCAGTGTGAGTGTGCTGTTTGCTTAATGGATTCAGAAACTATTGAAATGTTTCCCTCTTATAAGTTATAGTTGATGAGTCTATCTAACTGGATAAATTTAATTTTATTTACGTACATTTGACATAAATCTATTCCATTCTCTGTAAATTATGTAGTATTTTTAAATACTAAAAATATGGTACTAAAGAACAAATTCTTCATTTTAAAATATTTTCTAGTATGGGTATTAATTTTAAGAAAAGAATTCTGAAAAGCTACACCAGTAAAAATATCTCTCGAATGTCTGATGTATAATGTTTCCACTTCTGTAGGTGCATCCGCTTTTGGAAGCCTTTATGAAGTGTAGATACCAGATTTACAGCAAGGCTACAGAATCGATGAATCTTGTCAATAATATCAGACCTGGCATGGACAAATGATAAGTTTACCGTAAATCCAATCTTATATGGAAAATCTAAAACAATTCTTACTACAGAACAATGCGCTTGTCCTTAAAAACTATATACTCTGATAAAATTAAATGTTAACTTATCTTAATAAAAATTTGGTAAACTCCTCGTAAGCATTATCGTATGGTAATAGTACAAATTAAAAGTTAATTAGACTGGTATTGAAAGTTTTTCATTTTGCTAAAATCGGCTTTCTCATATACTTACTTTAACACAACCATTTATAGGGTGTTATATCGAAAATATCAGTTTAACTTAAAAATGACCAATCTTGGATGTTGACACCAGTGAGGGCATTCTTATGCAGAATGTGTGGGTTACACTGAGATGGCAATAGATAGGAGATATTGGTGAAGATTGGTTTTAGAAGCTAGGGCTCATGTTGGGATGTAGTGCTAAATAAGGAGAAGACGAAGAAGAACTAAAACCTTATTTAGTGAAACTTCGTTTAGTGAATGGAACACAATTGTTTTTACAGCAGCCAATGTGAGTCAGTTATCACACGTGTAGTAGTGCAGTGATAAACGCGCTGGTGACTTCCCTTTCCTTCTGTACTTGTGGTGTCCTCAATGATCCTGTTAGTCTGCCACACCACATCGTTTGCGATACGCGACTGGAATTCTTTATCAGAACATCCAATTTACAGTCAGGTATCACACTCATTGTAGACGAGTTATTTTTAGAGCACAGCACTTAGTAACACGCGTAGAAGGTTTTTCGAGTTCACTCAAGTTGAGAAGTCAGTTAACTGCCTAATATAAATAATCGGTGGCCTCCATTAAACAGTAGCTTAAATAAAGTTTATTTACTAGCCAAAACACTTTCAGCATAATACACTGTGAAACCACTTTCAACCAAAACACTAAGTTCAGGTACTTGGGTAACATTATAGACAATGAAGTGCCTACAAAGATGACAATACATGACACAATACAAATAAGAAGTGTGGTATATTATGACAACAGTAGACTCTTGAGAAACCATCTCATTTGTGGTAATACAAAATAAAATATATAAGCACTTCTCAGACCAGTTTTTACTTTTGAGGCAAGACATTGACGTTATCAAAAAAGAACAAGTAACACAAAGAAGTTTTTAAAAATAGATTCCAATACGTGTTTATGGCCCAGTTAAAGAAGATGACGAATGGAAAATAAGAAATAACCAGGAGACAGGTGAGCTATTGAAGAATGGGGACATTTTAAGATTTATAAAGCCTCAACAATTGGTTAAAAAAGAGAATGGTTATGTCATCTAGAGCGAATGGATGATCAGCATGTGCCAAAGAAAATCTTGAGAACGCAGTCTAAGGGAGCGGGAAGGGGATCTTACCTAGGGTACGATGGTTGGAAGATATGCTTGAATGTCTCAGGAGAATGGATGTGACGGCTTACACTGGGATAGCAAAGGATAGAAGATATTGGAGAATATTAGTTTTGGGAGCCAGTCTTTAGATTGGTAGTGTTAAACAAGAAGAACAAGAACCAACACCCTATTTACTGAAACTTTGTTTAGTAAATGGAACACAATTGTTTTTACCGCAGCCAATGGAAGGCAGGTGTCAGGTGTATGTGTGTCGTAATACACATGCTGGTGATTTCCATTGTGTACTCGTTGTATCCTTGACAACGGTAGACTGCACACGACAACACGTGCGATACATGATTCCAAATATTTTTAGAGCAACACAAAGTCTCATGATATTCTTGCTGGTGATTTCCATTGTGTACTCGTTGTATCCTTGACAATGGTAGACTGCACACGACAACACGTGCGATACATGATTCCAAATATTTTTAGAGCAACACAAAGTCTCATGATATACTTGCTGGTGATTTCCATTGTGTACTCGTTGTATCCTTGACAACGGTAGACTGCACACGACAACACGTGCGATACATGATTCCAAATATTTTTAGAGCAACACAAAGTCTCATGATATTCTTGCTGGTGATTTCCATTGTGTACTCGTTGTATCCTTGACAATGGTAGACTGCACACGACAACACGTGCGATACATGATTCCAAATATTTTTAGAGCAACACAAAGTCTCATGATATTCTTGCTGGTGATTTCCATTGTGTACTCGTTGTATCCTTGACAATGGTAGACTGCACACGACAACACGTGCGATACATGATTCCAAATATTTTTAGAGCAACACAAAGTCTCATGATATTCTTGCTGGTGATTTCCATTGTGTACTCGTTGTATCCTTGACAATGGTAGACTGCACACGACAACACGTGCGATACATGATTCCAAATATTTTTAGAGCAACACAAAGTCTCATGATATTCTTGCTGGTGATTTTCCTTTCCTTGTGTACTTGTGGTATCCTCCTTGATTCTGGTAGTCTGCCACCCCACAGCCCTTGTAGTACGCCACTGAAACTGTTTATCAGAATATACAGTTTACAGTCAGGTACCACACGTGTTGTAGGAGTGTCATTCTTACACACACAAACTCATATAGATGGCTGTGGAGCCAATTTTATTGAGAGAAGTCCAGCAAACCAGACAGTAGAACCTGTTAACAGGTGGTAGCATCAAATGGTAACTTAACAAACATCATTTTACTACCAAAACAAATGTTCAGCATAACAAAGTCAACATAATACAAATTTAGTACACATTACATAATTGTGTCCCAGTTGAAAGTTATGTTAAAAAAAATAAGAAATTTAACTCACCGTTGCCCTCTGATACTACAGCCTGTCGTCAGCCTTGTCCTCAAAAGTGATTCATTTCGGTTTATCTGCTGGTATTACACACGTCCTTCCAGATACACATCCTTAGCGACAGCCACCTGTTCAGTTCTAATCAGTGTCAGTTGGATTATTCACAGTTGAGCTCCTTAAAAATAAGTAGAATATTAGAATACTATTACCAGAATAGTCAGTTTACAGTCAGGTATCACATGGAATGTAGAAGTATCATTTTTACAGCGTGACACTTGGTAACTCATGTAAATGACTGCCAAACTCACTTAACTTGATAAGTCATTTTCCTGCCTAGTATAACAGATCAGTGACCTGCATTAAAACAGTAGCTTAAATAACGTTTAATTTAGTACCTAAATAAATCTTCAAATTTTCACACAGAAACAATATTTACTGCAACTCCGTTTAGTAAGTGGATTCCAATTGATTTTAGAGCAGACAATGGAAGTCACGTGTGCCGCCTGTATTTGTGTCGTCATACATGTGCTGGTAATACACACACACACACACACACACACACACACTTATTGCTGTGATATTCTGTTGACGGTGGAGTTTTTTGTAGTACGCAACACTATAGCAGACACAAAACTCTTCCGATCTTCCATTGACTTCGACCAGCCACTGAGAACTATATACCATACATGCAGCGGTACCATGATACATGCGCTCAATGTGTACTCAGGATACAGTCTCTTGTGTTCTCATGGTGTCCTCCTTGATCCTGGTAGTCTGCCACACCACTCCATGTATGATACACGTCTCTGATTGTTTTAATAGCAGCCACTGATAGTCAGTTATCACACGTGTAGTAGTGTTGTGATACAAAGGCGAGAGACGTTCCTTGTGTAGTCGCGGCATCCCCATTTGATATTAGTAGTCTGTCACACTACGACACATGGGATACATGATTCCAATTGTTATTACAACAGCCAATGGGAGTCAGATACCACATGTGTAGCAGTGTCATGATATACTGGCTGGTGATTTTCCTTTGCTTGATTGTTTGTGGTATCCTCCTTGATCCTGGTAGTCTGGCACCCCACAGGTCTTGTGATACAAGAGTGAAAATGCTTATCAGAATATACAATTTACAGTCAAGTATAACCTGTGTTTTAGGAGTGTCATTCTTACACATATACTCTAGGTAAGTTTTATGGATAGCTGTCGAGCTTTTTTATTGGGAAATAAAAAGCGATTCAGACAGTATAACATGTCAACAGCCTGCATCAAATGGTGGCTTAATAAACATTATTTTACTACTCAATGAAATGTTCAACATAACAAAGTCAACATACGTTTAATTAAGAAAGTTATGTTAGTGGTTATAATCACAAACAAAATTATCACTGTTGCACACCACTATAGAAACATTATTCCGATTAGCGCTTTCAAGCTTCTCAGCTCATTGTCAGATCGGAAAAAAGATCCGGCGATGAGCTGAGAAGCTTGAAAGCGTTAATCGGAATAATTTTTCTATAGTGGTGTGCAACAGTGATAAAGTTAACATAATACAAATTTAGTACGGAGTACATGATTGTGTTTTTTGGTAGGTTATTTTAAAAAAAAAAACATATTTACCTCACAGTTGCACTCTGACACTCCAGTCTGTCATCAGCCTTGTTCTCCAAAATAATCCATTTCGATTTATCTGCTGGCATTACACACATTCTTTCAGGTACAGATACTCAGCAACGGCTACCTGATGAGTTTGAAGCAGTGTCAATTTGATTGAGTAACAGTTGAATTCCTTAAATATAAGTAGAATTAAATGATTAAAACACATTTCACTCTAAAACAAAGATATGCATAAATAAAATAAACATACAACTACTTTATTAGTATCTTTTACTATGACACTATGCATTACATACTGTTAATACTCTATTGGTTGCTATACAAAGCATTATCTACACTAGAAATATATTCTTAAAGCAATCTTTTACCAATACCTTCACCTTTACTTCTTCCTTGTCCATAGCTAGTATATTCACTCTGTCTTATTTCCTTCAGTCTTTTAAGTATGGAAAAATTCCTCAAACGGTATTACCAGAATTCTGTAGAATAAGATCAGTGGTAGTAGTAATTCTCTGGGTTTTACTTAGAGACCCGTGTCCTAGGTTTTTCTGCTCCTAGCCTGTTAAGGTTCCTTCCTCTTCCGCCCATATGTGTAGACCATTTGACACATTTAACCCTTATGGAGCCCTTACTGGATAGTATGACTGAAAAAGAAGCGTGCATCAAATGGTAGCTTAACAAAAGTTATTTCAACTTATGAAAAGCTTATCAAACAAATGTTCAACATACCATAAAATAAAACCACTCTTAACCTAAACCCTATTTAGTACAAACACCTTTAAACAAAAAAAAGACGGGCCTGTTTTAAAGCCGTGTGACATACCTGCAGTGATCACCATTGTAGAAATTTTTAACATTTATTGCAAGTTGGAAATAAAAAAAAAATACTTTAATGAAAAATTGTTTACAATTAAAAAATTTGTTTACACATGGATAAGGAGGTACTTTATTCCTTACCCCAGGAATTTACTCCCAGGAGTTTACACCAAGTTGTTGATTCTCTAGATTTAATTTTGAGACCCAAGTTGTAAGCTCTTCTGTACACCATTAACCTTTGTGAGGCTCTTACTGGGAAGCGTGATTGAAAAGAAGAAAACAAGAATTACACGGAATAGTTGAAGTGTGAGAAATGGAAGACTCCCTAGCCTTGAAATCTAGTCGCATCGGAATCGAAAAGAGCAAGAGTTGGTCACGCGAGACCAGATAGGAAAGAGATCTCACCCAAGACAAGTTGAAGCAAGGTGAGAATCCAGCTGGGGTACATCGGGTGTGCTAAGCCCGTATCCACAAGCTGTGGACCCCTGATGTGTACAATAATATTATCCACATAACATATTGCTTGATTTAGAATTCGTCTTATTCTAATTAAGTGGTTTCCATCTATCATACCCATACTGCAAGGTGGATTTAGTTGACCATTTAGTGTACCGATATATTAAAAAAAAAAAAAAAAAAAAAAAAAAACCACAGACCAGAAACGGTAAAGAAATCTAATGATGGAGATATTTCAGTGTGAGTGTGCTGTTTGCTTAATGGATTCAGAAAGTATTGAAATGTTTCCCTCTTATAACTCATAGTTGATGAGTCTATCTAACTGGATAAATTTAATTTAATTTACGTACATTTTACATAAATCATTTCCATTCTCTGTAAGTTATATAGTATTTTTGAATACTAAAAATATGGTACTAAAGAACAAATTCTTCATTTTAAAATATTTTCCAGTATGGGTATTTATTTTTAAGAAAAGAATTCTTAAAAGCTACACCAGTAAAAATATCTCTCGAATGTCTGATGCATAATGTTTCCACTTCTGTAGGTGCATCCGCTTTTGGAAGCCTTTATGAAGTGTAGATACCAGATTTACAGCAAGGCTACAGAATCGATGAAACTTGTCAATAATATCAGACCTGGCATGGACAAATGATAAGTTTACCGTAAATCCAATCTTATATGGAAAATCTAAAACAATTCTTACTACAGAACAATGCGCTTGTCCTTAAAAACTGTATACTCTGAAAAAATTAAATGTTAACTTATCTTAATAAAAATTTGGTAAACTCCTCGTAAGCATTATCGTATGGTAATAGTACAAATTAAAAGTTAATTAGACTGGTATTGAAAGTTTTTCATTTTGCTAAAATCGGCTTTCTCATATACTTACTTTAACACAAACATTTATAGGGTGTTATATCGAAAATATCAGTTTAACTTAAAAATGACCAATCTTGGATGTTGACACCAGTGAGGGCATTCTTATACAGGCACATTTTCTCTCTGTTCCTTGACTGACTAGAGCACTAACGACATACGTGCAACTCAGTGACACAGCTTAGTGTCTACAGTACAGCTATGTGTACTAAGCTGCACAAGTGTCGTTAGTGACTGCCACAAGCGAACCTGGGAACCAACAGTTGACTCAGATGCTGTTGTATCTGCTCCTCTGTTGAACCGACCAACGGAGAACAGATAGGAAAGAATAAAGACAAAAACAAGTTAAAGTAAGGTGAGAATCAAGCTAGGGCACATATGTGTGCTAATTCCGTATCTGCCAGGCGTCGACCACTGATGTGTAGAACATTGCAAAACACTAGGCTTTGGCAATCTTGTTCCAATTTAGTGGTTTCCATTTAGCATATCTATACTCCTAGGTGTATTTAGTTGACCGATTGGTGTATCGTTACATAAGAAAACAATTAGTAAAAAGACAGACAAACAGACAGGAAATTTGGTAAAGAAAACTAATGAAGAAGATGTTTGAGAATGACAGACATTGTTGAAATGACTGAAGTCACAGTTAACGAGTCTATTCAGTAGAATGAGTTTACTTCTATTTATCTGCATTTTACTCAAATTATTTTCACCCCTGATAAGTTGTGTAGTATTTTTGAATGTTACAAATGTGTATGCATGAGTTCAAATTCTTCAATTAAAAATATTTTCTAATAAGAGTGTGATTACTATAAAATAGTTTCCAAATGTACTTGAGTAAAAATAACTACAAAATATTTAATTCTTACTATGTGCACTTTGGTAAGTGCATCTTCGTTTGGAGACCTGTGTGAAACGTGGACACCAGCTAGACAGCAAGGCTACTACAGGCGATGGATCTTGTAAAAAATGTCAGAGTTCGGCTGGAAAAAATGATGAGTGACCGTGAAATCTATCTTACATAGAAAATCTGAAACAATTGCCACGCACAGAACAAGTGTTTTAAAGTTACAGTACCGTTATCCTTAAAATTTATACACTTTGCATAAATGAAATGTAAACTTACTCTAATGATGATTTGCTTAACATTACTCTTAAACATTATCGTAAATTATTAGTACAAATTAAAAGTTAATTAGCCTGCTGTTGTAAGTTTTTAATTTTCCCAATATTGGCTTTCTCATATTATTTATGGAACACAAATATTTGTAAATTCTCTCATATCGAAAATATCAGTTACTTACTTCTTACTTCTTAATACGAGCGTCCGAGGCTGACTGCTTCGATGGCTCGATGTCTCCTGTAAGTGTCTGGTGCTAGCGGCCACCAACAACTCTCGGATAGTATTTTATCCAGAGTTTTTTCTCCGGCCATTTTGCGTTTAAGATTTTCCCTCGCTGGTAGCGTTACCGGGCAATCCAAGAGAATGTGATTTAGGGTTTCGTCCTGCTCCTTGCACATTCCACAAAGAGGACTGTCTTTTAGGTGAAACCTATGCAGGTACCTGTTCGTCACGATGTGACCAATTCGTGCTCTTGCCGCAAATGACGCCACAGATCGAGGCATCCCTTTATAGATTTTTGGGCGGTTTGGGGAACTTTGGATGGCGAAGTACTCGCGTCCGGTACTACAATTCTCCCATCTCCGTTTCCAGGAGTCAATGAAGAACTTCCTGGCTGCTTCTTTACACTGTGTCAGAGAATAACGCTGCGCCTTTACAGGGCCCATGCAGCAAGCTTTACTGGCAAGAGTATCTGCTACTTCATTTCCATGAATCCCGCAGTGACTTGGAATCCATTGAAAAACAACATTCTTACCTTTTAAACTATTGAGTTGTTGCAGGATTTCCGATGTTCGAAAGTAATAATCTGTGGTGTTCTGCGCTTGTAAGGCCTGTATAGAAGACATGGAGTCCGTGAGAATGCAGAAAATATCAGTTTCCTTGATAAAGACCAATCTTGTATGTTAGCATCAGTGAGGGCATTCTTACACAGGCATATATTCTCTCTGCTCCTTGGCTGACTAAAACACTAACGTCATACGTGCATATCATATTATAAGATTTAACACAAACATTTATACATTATGTCATATCAAAAGTATGAATTTACCTTGACAAAGTCCAACTATGTATGTTAACACCAGTGACAGCATACTTATACAGGCATATCTTCTTTCTGTTCCTTGGCTGTTTAGAGCACTAGCCCCATACGTGCAGCTCAGTGACACAGCTTTGAGTCTACAGTACAGCTATGTGTACTAAGCTACACAAACACTGTTAGTGATTGCCACATGCGAACCTGCACAGCTGACTCCGATGTTGTTGTGTCTGCACCACTGTTGAAGCGATCACCAATACCAGGTGTGAAGCAAGGCTGGAGCCCACAGTCTCTCGTCAGTCAAATTACATATTCTGCAGACGTTGTCAGTAATGTACACTTGCACGGCTGCATAGTATGGTCTGGTACACATGCACTTCGCCTTCTGTTTATTTTCATATATGTTCTTCACTAATATTATGGTCAAGCACAAACACGGACCTAATCTTCTTCTAACTGTATTCTATGGTAATAATCAGGTATTAATCCAGATTTCTTCATGTTGGCAGGGGAAGAGTTCTCTGAAGATTTCAATGTTTCTTCTTTAATTTTCTGTGAAGATAGTTGTTGAGCCGGTCTGTCGTGAAGGTGATCACACCACAGTGTATGCAATAGATGAGCGTTATTTTTTTACTTAATATTTCCAATTTCGCTCACAAATTGCAAACACTCTAATGTGATGCGCTTCTGTTTAAGTGCAGCAGCACGAGAAACATACTCTCACAATTCGTAGAAAAGCTAAAGGCATCTAAATACTATATATATATATATATAGATATATATTTCTTCTTCTTCAGCGGCGCAACAACCCTTTACTGAGTCAAGGCCTCCTTTAACAGCCTCCGCCAGATGTTCATATTTGTAAAAACTGGCTGTCGAAAGAATCTGACAGGTTTCTGCACATAAAAGTTTTACAGATGGGCTATGTGAATTCTCCGATACAACCCCCAACCTGGAGGACCAGGAACTTTGATCTCGGGGTGCTCTTCCTATAGAGAGTTGCTTTCACTTCAGCTGACGAGCTCTCTCTGCCCGGTCGCAGTAGGCTAACTGACTCAGCCCAGGTGTGCAGCCGTTGGGCTACTATAGCCCCCTCCGCCTCCACACTAGATGCACACCCTGCTGCCCGTGTGCACCATCCTGCCCGGCCAGGACCCAGGATACCCCCAAGATGTCCTGGCAGAACCCCCAATGCTTACCGATCAACTCTGCCGAAGGGATTGGTTACCACAACCTTGGAGTGGATTGCTCGGCGTAACAGGGCCCACCGACGTGTAGATGAGAGTGGAGTTGGGGTGGAGAGGCTGGCGCATTTGTCTTCTATGAAAGCATATGTTCGCATCACACCCCCCTTCGGACCCCATATAAAATATTTAGTATTTTTAATAACTTTACGTCAACATGTTTTTCTCTTATGTGCAACATGTTTCTTAGAACTTATTGTTCCCATCCTCGGCGTTCTTAATTTGAATCTTTAAAATCTTTACAAGATTCAAAATTATGAAGGCTGAGGATGGAAACACTAAGTGTCCCGAAACATGGTCCAAATAAGGAAAAAACATCTTGAGGTAAAGTTATTATAAATACTAAATATTATATATATATTTATTTATTTATTTATGTAGTGACTACATGTGATATGCAATAAAATTACAGAGTAGTAAGTGATATAATAACTGTGTAAATAAGTAAGCATATTGTCATACTATTTGGCAAACCTCGGAACTCCATTTTTGCAATTTTAATATTTTTGTTTTAATGATGCCAACAGAACGCGGCCTGTTTACGAAGAAAATCTTGTATCTGGTAGTATTTACTTTAGAAAGATATTTAGACAATTTTTGATAATTAAAATAGAGAAAACCTTATCTTTACTACCGGTTGCTGTGTATTAGCAAACTTATTAACTCCCAGTTGTAACATCGTTTCTGCGCACAAACCAGTTCTTAGCATAAAGTTGACAATAAATTAAGTACGGTATTAAACATTAGTTACAAATAATTATAAAAAAAAATTGAATATGGAGTACACTGAACTTAATGGTTTTTGTATTTGTAGTTATGAGTTTTGGTACTTTTTAAGTTATAATTTTCAGAACGAGTTAAGGGCTTTGATACTAAACTGAATTAAATTAATTGGGGTTTCATGATTGAATTAAGTTTCGTCATATTATTTACATAAGATTTTCTTAAAATGAACTTAAATTTGATTATTAACATTTTAAGATATACTTAATGATTTGATAAATTACCTTTAAAATAATTTAACACAATAACAACAGCAAAATGCATTCGAAACCTCCACCTCTCGTTTGCTTACCGATCCACTCCGCCGAAGGGATTGGTTACCACAACCTTGGAGTGGACTGCTCGGCGCAACAGGGCCCACCGACGTGTAGGTGAGAGTGGAGTTGGGTTGGAAAGGCTGGTGCATTTCTCTTCTATGAAAGCATATGTTCGCATCACACCCCCATTTGGACCCCCTTATAATAACTTTACCTCAAGATATTTTTTTCCTTATTTGGAACATATTTCAGAATACTTGGTGTTCCCATCTTCTTAATTTTGAATCTTGTGTAGTACTTGTGTGTTTGTTGGTTGTTGTTATGGTTTCCTGTTGGTTTTTGGTATTTTATACTGGTGTTATTGTGAGTGATTGTCGTGTATATATTAGCTTTTGGAGTATTTTCGATGTTGAGTGCTTTGAAAATTGTCTCATTTCTAAATTTTCCCGTATGATCATTATGGTGCATTTGTGTGGTATGTGTTTTATTAGTGTCATGTTGGTTATGTCTGGGAATTCATGTGTTGTGTTTACTGCACGTATTCCCAAACATAACAGTGTTGTAAACACTGGACATAAATTCCCAAACATAATCAACATTACACTAATAAAACACATACCACAAAAACGTACCATAATGAACATTTGGGAAAATTTACAAATATACAAACACAAAACACATAGCAAACTAATACCTGAACAAATACAAATCAATACAAAACATCACACAATTTTCAAAGCACTCAACATCAAAAATACACAAAATACTAATATATACACCACAATCGCACCAACTTAAAATACCAAAAACCAACAGGAAACCACAGCAACAACTAAAAGCAACACACAAGTATTTCACAAGATTAAAATTCAGAAGGCTGAGGAAGGGAACAATAAGTTTCCCAAAACATGTTCCAAATAAGGAAAAACACCTTGAGGTAAAGTTATTATAAATATAAATTATTTTTATTTACGTAGTGACTACATGTGATATACAATAAATTTACAAAATAGTAAGTGATGAAAATAAGTACTATGTAAGTAAATAAGTACATTGTCATACTAATTAGCAAACTTCGTAACTCCATTTTTTCAATGTTAATGTGTTTTTCCAACGTTGCCAACAGAATGGGCCCTGTTTACCCAGCAAATCTTGGGTACTGGCCTAACACCCGTATCCTCAATAACTTTCGACATTTCGATTATGTAATTATTAGCATCCATATGCATTGACTATTGCATATACTGTTTATTTTTGTAAATAGAAGTCGTAATAATTTATTTGTATACGTTATAAAATAGTTTGTTGGCGATTGCAATTTAAATGTGTTTTATTGCCATATTTTTTACAAAAATTTGTTTAGCCCTAATATAACTTCGGTGTGTGCTCATAACACCAGAATTTGGTGTTGTTAAGTTAACTTCCAAACTAAAATTACAAATGGAAACCAATATGCCTATAAAATAATACACTCGCTTTTGTGTGAAATCCATGTAAAAAAACAAACTATAAGTAAGGCGGGGTGGTCCAAGCCGGGGTGGCTTCTACCTACTCTCTCCTAATCAGGTAATAATGCATATTTCTTCATGTTGGCAAAGACAATTCTTCTCTGTAGTCTTCACTGATTCTTCCTTAATCTGCTATGCAGATTGTAGTTGAGTCGGTGTCATGAAAGTGGCCGCACCACAGTGTTTGGTATAGATGAGCGATATTAGTTACTAAATATTTCCAATTTCGCTCACGTATCCCAGACAATGTAGTGTGATGTACTCCTCTTGTAGTATCTCACATAATCCAGACATCACAGTGATCTTGTCAGCAATCCTTAAATTGTCCAGGAGATTGTAAAATCTCTAGTCGTCAATGTTTCTTCTTTAATCTGCTTTGCGAATTATTGTTGGGCCGGTGTCATGAAAGTGCTCACACCACAGTGGATGCAATAGATGAGCGATATTAGTTACTAAATATTTCCAATGTCACTCAGGAATTGCAGACAGTGTAGTGTGATATACTCCTCTTGTAGTAATCCACGTAATCCAGTGAACACAGTGATCTTGTAAGCAATTGTATAGTTGTCCGGCAGACTGTAAGATCTGTAGTTTTTATTGTTTCTTCCTTAATCTGTTACGCATATTATTGATAACCAGAGGTCGTGTAGGTGACCACACCACAGTGAATGCAATAAGTGAGCGTTATTAGTTGCTAAATATTTCCAATTTCGGTCACACACTAACACCGTAGTGTGATGTGCCCCTGTTGTAGTATCGCACATAATCCAGGCATCACAGTGATCTTGTAAGGAATCTTGAAGTTGTCTAGCAGACTGTTAAACGCACAAACAAAAGTTGACTGAACTCTGCAACGACTGTCACGACTGTGGTGCATTTGAATAATTGCATTGCACCCCATCTATCACATATGTCACAGTGATCTTGTTAGCGATCCTGAAGTTGTCCGGCAGATTGTAGGATATGCCGTCTTCATTGTTTCTTCCTTAATCTGCACGTACATTGTTGTCATGAAGATGGCGACATCAGAGTGCGTGCGATAGATGAGTGATGTTAGTTACTAAATATTTTCAATTTCGCTCATGAATCGCAGACACTGTAGTGTGATGTACCCCTGTTGTAATCTGCCACATAATCCGTCATCATTTGATCTTGTAAGCCAGAGGAAAAGCTAGAGGGGGATACATCCCCTTTAAATTCAAAAAAAAATTTTAACTGATAATGGTTTTTCGAAATGCTTTACACACAGTAATAAATATAACAGATGTTGAAAGAAATGGTCAAAAATGAAAAGAAGTCGGCTTGAAGGACAGAAGGATATCGTACGTTCTTCCACTGGTTACGATAAATGGGGACATATCTTTTCATATTTTAACTTAATGTTACATGTTGATAACTTCAATCACAAAGCACTTAATGTGAATGAGTTTTAATTTGCTAACATTATTTTACAATGAACATGGATTGTCGTAACAGACTATATCTAGCTCTAAGAAACGCAATATTGTAAGATTAAATATACGTTCATTTACAATTTTTTGTGTTTTTGCATGTGTTAACCCTACAAACAAAAACAAACATACAATACAAAAATTTAATTTCTTAATTTTAATATTTTCTTTAAAGTATTTATATTCCATTCAAAGGTATTATTAGACTCCCAAGTCAAACTAAATGTTATTAATTAATATTTATAAAATTACTAAATTACAGCCATTATTTACCCATTTGTTTTAATTTGTTGGTATGATATGTATTATAATATGAGAAACAACAATACACTAGGAAAACGATATGTGGTTGATAAAAATCCCCTCCACCCGAAATGAAATCATAGGTTTGCCCCTGTTGTAAGCAATCCTGAAGTTGTCTTCTGTGTCCTGATTTGTAGTCTTCATTCTTTCTAACATAATCAGCTTTGTGGATTGTTGTCATGAAGGTGGTCACACCACAGTGCACGCAATAGATGAGTGATATTAGTTACTAGATATTTCCAATTTCACTCACGAATTGCAAACTCCGTAGTGTGGTGTACCCCTGTTGTAGTATCCCACATAATCCAGGCAATCCTGAAATTCTCCAGCAGATTGCTAAATCTGTAGTCTTCATTGTTTCTTCCTTATTCTCTCCTACGCAGATCGTTGTCATGGAGATGGCCACACCACAGAGCATGCGATAGATGAGCGATATTAGTTACTGAATATTTCCAATTTCGCCCACAAATCGCAGACACTGAACGGCGTCGTACCCCTGTTGTAATCTGTTACATAATCGATGCATCACAATTATTTTGTAAGCCAGGGGCAAACCTAGAGGAGGATATGGGGTACATATACCCCAAAAATACGAAACTTTTGGAGCAAGAATTCAAAAACGTGTAATGTTTGTTGAAATTTAATTGATTGACTTTCAAGTTTTGTCAATTTGAAAACATTTCTATTTGGGTCAATGTCAAATTTACCCAATTCCCAATAAGGCCTATAATAATAGGCCTTATACTCAACAATAAATATAACAGATGTTGAAAGATATGGTGAAAAATGAAAGAAGTCTGCTTGAAAGGCAATAGGATACGATACATTTTTCCGCTGATTACGATAAACGGGGACATAACTTTTTACATTTAACTTAATGTTATTTGTTGACAACTTCAATCACAAAGCACTTAATGTGAATGAGTTTTAGTTTGTTAACATTATTTTTTATAATGGACATTGGTTGTTGTAATAGCCTCTACCTAGCTCTAAGAAACAAAATATTGTAAAATTAAACATACGTTCATTTACAATTTTTCGTGTTCTTGCATGTGTTAACCCTGCAACACAAACACAAACATACACATAGAAAATTTAAAAAAAGAAAGGTTAAAATTAAGAAAGTAAATTTTCGTAATACTTTAAAAAAAAGAGAAGGTTAAAATTAAGAAATTAAGTATTTATATTCCACACAAAGGTATTATTAGGCTTTCAAGTCAAACCGTATGTTATTAATTGATTTTTATGAAATTATTAAATTACAACCATTATTTACCCATTAGTTTTAATTTGTTGGTACGATTTTCATCATAATATAAGAAAAAGTACTCTAAGAAAACAATATGTGGTTGAAAAAATCCCACACTTGAAAAGAAATCCTAGGTTCGCCCCTGTTGTAAGCAATCCTGAAGTTGTCCAGCAGATCGTAAGATCTATAGACTTCATTGTCTCTTCCTTAATCTGGTACGCAGATTGCTGTCATGAAGATGGCCACACCACAGTGCACGCGATAGATGAGCGATATTACTTAATAAATATTTCCAATTTCGCTCATGGATCGCAGACACTGTAATGCGACTCACTCCTCGTGTACCGCTGTCGTAGTATCCCACATAATCCAGCATCTTGTAATCTTGTACAAGATTACACATTACAGTGATATTATAATCTTGAAGTCCGTCAGAGCAGTAAGAAATCCATCCATGAGCAAAGTGGAGTTGATCTGAACTGTGCTGGATCTGTAGTAGGGATGTTATGATCTGTTTGATAATCCCATAACGCATCACCTACCACAGACCTGACAGAGACCAGCAGTTTTTAAGTTGTCCAGACTTACATAAGAATCAGAAGTTCCATAAGTTGCTCAGAGTTAACCTGAACTGTGGTTTGTGATAAATTGTCTTAAAGTGTTTCAATTATCCCACTATATAATATAACATAGACATTGCAACGCGTCTGTCAAAGGTATGCACGTCCCTGTGGTACAATTGTAGAAAATATAATACAGTTAGCTGGTATAAAATGGTATAGTTATGATAAGGTATACAGCAGGATTCTAAATAACAAATCAATAACATTTTATAACCATATAGGCAATATAACACAATATTATACAATTTTCCTGCTGATTGTATTATATTATGTAATGTATTAATCTAGCATCTTGTAATTTAGTACAAGATTAAACACAATCCTCCTACTAACAATATTATATTATTATCTATATTATTATAATATATCTATATTATATATATATATTCTATATATACTCTTTTTGCTACAGTCCGTTTCTTGATGTATATAATATATTTATTATTTATATTGAAATTACCTCAAGATATTTTATTTTCCTTACTAGGGACATGTTTCGAGAGATATTGTGCTCTCATCTTCAGCCTTCTTGATTCTGCTTCTAGTGAAGTACCTATGTGTTGGTCTGTCGCTATTGTGGTCTCCTGTTGGTTTCTGGTATCTCAAAGTGGTATTTTTGTGTGTGATTGTGGAGTGTGTGTTAGTATTTTGTGTATTTTTGATGTTGAGTGCTTTGAAAGCAAACACAAAATACTAACACACACTCCACAATCACACACAAAAATACCACTTTGAGATACCAGAAACCAACAGGAGACCACAATAGCGACAGACCAACACATAGGTACTTCACTAGAAGCAGAATCAAGAAGGCTGAAGATGAGAGCACAATATCTCTCGAAACATGTCCCTAGTAAGGAAAATAAAATATCTTGAGGTAATTTCAATATAAATAATAAATATAATATATATATATATATATATAAAGCCTGGTGACCAGGATAATTATTAAAAAATAATACTAATTAACCAAACATATTAAACGATAGACTAGTATTAATTTTTTTTTTAATTTAGGGAAGTTTCAGTGAGGAAAAATTATTAAAGAAGACAATCAACAATAAACGACTTTTAAAGTAATAGTTTCCTTTATTGTGAGTTTAAGCAATTTGTGTCTCTTTACTTTTATTACTTTTACAAACAAGTGAAATGAAGTGACAAGACAAACAAGTGAAATGAAGTTCTTGAGAGAAACCATAGGTTGAACCCTTAGAGATAAAATACAAAATAAAGATACAAGAACCGAGTTAAATGTAGGCCTATATTCTATGGCCAGAAGAATAATGAAAGGACAAGTAAAATTGTACTGTCGAGAGAATGGAAGATACAAGACTACCTAAACAAGTAATAATCTAGAAACCTCAAGGAAGACGAGATATAGGTAAACCAAAGAAGATGTTTGCTTTAGTGAAGGTGGAACAGGCTTTAAGCCTATACCGGGACGTGGGAAAGGAAAAGACGATGATTTTTAATAACAAGATCATAACTAATGGTTAACATTTAATAGTTTAAGGAAGCATTTCAAAATACCATTTCAGTGATAATTGAAGCCACAAATTCTAAACCATTTCAATTCCAATTTTTGTCGCTATACGTGTTATTGATAGGAGACCATTTTGAACATATTCTATATTCAGTGACATTAAAAAAAAAAAATTCATTCCTAAAGTGTTTTCCAACTTTTTTTACAGCGATATACAAAAAATCACAAGCCCATGAAAGATGCTGTTTTTACAGTCACCAACTAAATGTCGAGGGTAGTATGACGACTTTCTAAACAGCGCCAGTCCTAGTTTGGAATTTGCTTGCTTGGAGCGCTAATGACTATGTTCGCAAACACCAATGTAGATTCTTACTTTGTTCTGTATTCTGTTTCTTTGAAGTGGTGCTATTATAAAATGACTGAATTACAAAAATATACGACAGTTATAGATGAAATGTCTGAAGCTTCAAGCATCACGGTATTGACTCAGTTCAATGCAGTAACTTCCAATAATGCACAGGATACTTATATTTCTGGGCTACGATTAGTACACGAACCACAAAGACATTCCCCGGCTTGAAGATCCCTTGAAGTCTCATTCATATGTTTTGTATTATCCAGTATGAACTTCTTTATTGCAAACCGGTAATGTAGTTTGCATAGAATATTATACAAAGTCGATCAGTAGAAGGGTATTTTTGTAGTTGTAATATTTTTTTATAGATCAAGATTAGTGACTATGAAAAAGTTATATGCAAGCAAACGTTTCCTCCCTTAACTCCATCAAGATTAAGGTGAATACCATCTTTGGTATCTTAAGTGATTTAGTCTCCAACAGATGGACGTGGTGGAAGACAAGTAAGTCGGTTGAAGATAACTGAAAGGTTCAAAGGAAAAATGCGGCACATTTAATGTCGTTTTTCATTCATAGAATCGTATTATGGTAAAAGCTGTAAAGTAATCAAATACCCTAATTTAGATTTAAGAGTTACAGTTATTTGACAAATGTACATTTTACGAGTCACATAAAATAACATTTGCCAAGTTTGCCACGTAACTTTAACACTTAAATCTAAACTGATGTATCTAATTATTTTAATAAATGTTAACCTGACTGTTTTTAACAACAGAGCCATTCTTAAGCCACAGATAAATTAAGAGTATTTTCGTCGGTTCTACATAACAAATCTTTAACTATCCGTTTGGCCATCCTAGAACAGACAGATATTTTTGAGAAATATGAAAGGCGAAAGTTGTAAAAACAATATGAAAAGATTAATGCTGTGAGGGAAGCATTAAAAACAGGACTTAATTTTTACAGAACCAAAGCAAAAAATTGTACGATGATATGAGGGAAAGTTAGCCATTAGTTAAAGAACGAAGGGACTAATTTAAAAGATCTGAATGTGTAGTTTTTTATATACCATATTCATACATTTTAGTAACGAAAATGTTTTATGCTAAGCGACTCTGGTTGTACGTTTTTGAGATTAATGGAATGTCTGATGAAAAAGCATTTACGTCAGGAACTCCAAGGAAAGAAAACACAAAGACAACAGTTCCATTGTTAAATCACTTTGTAATGAATAGTGTTTGTAAGATAGTAAAAACTGAATATACTTTTCCTTATGTACCTACAGCTCAAAACCTTATCAGTTACATGCAGTGGCGTATCTAGAATTTACCCTGGGGAGCCGGGGTCCGGTTTAGTCGAGTCGGCTTCATGCAAAAGAAAAAAACAAGTTAAAACTAATCAACATTACTGTCTTTAAAGTGGCTGAAAAATGTGAGATAACATGCTGAAATCCATTTGAATAAACAGTAAAACGACAATAAAAATACGCTTGACTGAAATATTGTTTAGAAGATACAGATTGATTGATATTCCTATATTTAATATTTCAAACATATACAAAAGTAATAAAGCTTTGTAATAAGCTTGTTTGTATATTTAAAAAAGAGTTGTTAGATGAAATCGCAGTTGAAATCATAATAAAAGGGGCTAAAAGTTAAGAAAGTAACGAAATACATCAAATTTTTTCAACCCTCTGGTCCCGTTCTCCCCCTCACCGTAAATACGCCCCTGATTAAATACCGCAATTAAATATTCCACCAAATCGTGATCATTGGGCATTGTAATCGTCATCTACATCCGACTAAGGTACGTTCCCACTTGCCATGTAATAGGAAATTTGCTCCGATAGAGATAAGAAAATGAAAGCAGGACGCACTGTACACTCGTAACCAATGTATGTAATGAGCAATGTAAAATACAATGAGGAACGCGGCTCAAAATATTCAAACTGTCGATGCCACAGGGTACTGTCCTGGGTCCTCTGCTCTACCTCCTTTTGACCTCGGACTACCGTCAGCAAGTGAAACCACTGTTGCTACCTACGCCGATGACACAGCAATCTTAGTGACACACTTCGACCCCTCAATAGCATCTCTCATACTACAAGAATTATTAAACAGCGTTCAGTTATGGCTTGATAAATGGCGCATAAAAAACAATTCGTCCAAGTCAGTCCACGTTACCTTCACCACACGTAAGGTAAATTGCCCTCCAGTAACAATTAACGATCAACCAGTACCGCAAGCTGAAAGTGCTAAGTATACCTTGGGATGCATCTAGACAGGAGACTAACATGGAAAAAACATATAACATCTAAGAAGATTGAACTTAATCACAAGGTCAGAAACATCTATTGGCTTATAGGCAGACAATCACGGTTAAGTCTCGTCAACAAACTCTTGATCTATAAAGCCGTTCTTAAACCGGTATGGACTTATGGTATTCAACTTTGGGGTACTGCAAGTACAAGTAATATTGAGATTATCCAGCGCTTTCAGTCCAAAACTTTAAGATCAATAGTCGACGCTCCATGGTTTGTCTCCAACAACTCTATACACCGCGACCTCAAAGTTCCACCGTGAGAGAAGAAATCATGCGCCTCTGCAGGACTCACATCTCCAAACTAGAACACCATCCTAACCACCTGCCAATTAACTTGTTAGACAACAGTGAAGATATTTATAGACTAAAAAGACACAACCTATTAGACTTACCATTCAGGTTTAACTAATAATGTTTTCTCTGTATTTTCTGTATTGTACTGTTCGTGATATCTGTTCTGTATGTTTTTGTATTCGTGTCATTCATACGTGTTAATGTCAACCTGTATATGTGCCTTATGGCCCCAGTGTTTAATATTTGAACTTATTGTATCATGCCAGCGGGAAAGTGATTTTTGTTCATTTGTTTACATGTTTTATCATTTATTTTTGTATTTTGTGTACCTCTTTAATCTATTACCAAAACAAGAAGAGCTGTCAATGGTCAGCTCTTCATATTCCTGTGTGTGTTGTCAGCCAATTAGTTAAATTTTCGCTTAGTCGAACAGATTACAGATCTCCAAAAAAAAGGTATTCTCTAAAACGACAGCTCTTTACTACGCGCTTATAAACTACAATTAATGCTCTGGCTCAACATTTGCGTCCTGCATTAACTGAGTTACAATAAAGCACCGCCAGCATGTTTGAAATGATTGACGGTCAGTTCTTTGAATCCTGAAAATAAAATTGAAATTGCTTTTAACACTTACCATCAGGAAGTTCCTGTTCAGTAATAGTGAACGTTTTCATGAAATATTCTTACAGTAGCTCTAGAATAATACATTGCAGCTACAGTGCCTGATCAGAACGCCACTTCCACTTCGCTGTGACTAATGCCATGTGTTGCTGGAATTTCGGTATTTTTTTTTGGACTTCTTTCTGTTTCTTTCAATGTTGTCCCTTCTTCTTATTTTTCTTGGATTGAAAACTTATAAGTACCTCCTTGTAATTACTACCATCATCTGAAAACAAAACAAAATAATTAGTAAAGGTAAAATAGGAGTATCCTTAGGCCTACATAAAAATTTCATCATAAATTAAAATTGGCAGTGGATTTCATTGGTTCACATTTATTTTTGAAACCAATTACCATAGTTACTGAACTGTGGAGCAAATGGTAGCATCTGAGAAAATAAAAGGTGTAAAAAACCTAGTTTCTGAAAAGTATTAAAAAACTATAAATTTCACCTAAAATTATTGTTAAAACTTTTTTATTTCTACATTCAATTTTACTACAGTTTTAAAGAAAGTTCACTTAAAAAATATTTAGTTTTACGGCTTATTGGTAAAGCACATATCCTTTCCCACTTATTGATAAATCTGTGATATTACAAATTACTATAAAATATGTCAAAAGTAGTGGAAATACCTGAAAAATAAAACACGGAAGGATACCCGAATAAAATTTTACAAAACTGTGGCTGTCCCCACATTGCTGTATGCTAGTGAGACATGGAGTCTTGGTAAAAGGGTCGTACAGAGGATTCAGGCAGCTGAAATGAAATTTCTAAGAGGCACGCAAGGTTGTTCTCTCTTGGATCGGAGAAGGAACGAGGATATTTGACGCAATTTAATCATTGTATAATTTCACCAAAACATTGAAACCTACATAAGGAGATGGTGTGAACACTTGAATCGCATGCCTGATATCCGTCTACCTGTGGCTGCCTTGGGTTATTACCCTACTGGGAAGAGAGATGTCGGTACACCGAGGAGGAGATGGGTTCGGGAATAGGTCTGAGGCCTTGGAGTGGTGTGGTGATGATGAAGATCGTGAAGTAGTGGAAATGTATTGTCAAACGTTTCGAGCAACTTTCGTAGCTCTTACGTTTATCTAAAGTATTTTTTTAATGGACGATGATATCCAGCCACGTTACAGACAATTTGTTATTTGATAATAAGCCTGTGAGCCTGATACGATGTGTGCTTTTGAAAGACATATAATTTGGTTAACTTCTATCACGGTTGTATAGCAAACATATTGAATTTACAGATGTCAAAGTACTTACACTTAAAAGACATATGCATCGCATTTTCAGGTACAATATGACAAATCAGAGTTTCAACACGCATACGCAGATATGTAACCATTATTCTGTAAGCAGGTTGCTGATCATTTACACAACTTATCCTTGAGGCTGGATGAACCAGTTTTCAACTTTAATGTTCAGCTGCTAAGTCTCTCATTGTTTGGACTACTCTTTGACAGAAACCTCATGTGCTACCTGTGTTATAAAATACAAACCTATAGGACACATATGTGTGGTTAGAGTCAGGAAGGGATGGCTGGAGGATTTTGAAGGGAAATCAGGCAGAACGTTACCTATATCGTGTTGTAAAGATGTTTGTGATGACTCCTGGTCGATATCCTCTTCGGTTCTGTGGCTAGTTTGTCACACCACAGCGCATGCAATACGCTACTCTCACTGTTTCTGAGTACCTTTCACTGGCAGCGCCCAGTGAGAGGTACGTATCACACGCAATGTAGTGTGTCAACATGCCGCAGTAGCACACACCTTGTGAACTCCTGGTTGCAATCCTCTCCGATACTGTTAGTTTGGCACACTACAGCGCATGTGATAGCATACCTCACTGCTTCATTCAGTGCCCAGTGAGAGGTACGTATCGCACGCAATGTAGTGTGTCAACATGCACGCAGTAGCACACCTAATAAACTCCTCGTCGGTATCTTCTCTGAAAATGAACATGAGTAAAAATAACTGCTAAATGTTGATAAAATTACTTCCCGGACTGTTTGGCCGCGGTCCAAAGTTTTCCACAAAACCAGACGTTTCGGTAGTGCCATCATCAGTGAAAATCGAGTGCGCTAACGTGAGGTAGAGAAATTAACTAAAGGTATAAACTACTAAAACATTTATATAATGAGTACTTGCATGTAATAATACACAATGGACTTGAACAACTTTTCTTTTATAAAATTGCTAAACTGCTATAATTGTTTTTATTATTTAGACAAGGCTTTTCGTCATTACTGACATCTTCAGGTCTTAAACAACGTATAGCTTAAACATCTTCAGGTCTTAAACAAAACAATTATAGCAGTTTAGCAATTTTATAAAAGAAAAGTAAGGATGGCTGCTAATTTAAACAATACGAGGGTTGTTTAAGACCTGAAGATGTCAGTAATGACGAAAAGCTTTGTCTAAATAATAAAAACAATTATAGCAGTTTAGCAATTTTATAAAAGAAAAGTAAGGATGGCTGCTAATTTAAACAATACGAAGAATTGAACAACTTTGTACTGACCAATTAGACCAATTACCTTGAAGTCAACGGTAGACACAGCCAAATCCCTAGTGAAGTTTATCTGAACTATGTAACTCATTACTGGTGTAACGGTCGGCTTCAGTGAACCTAGTTTGCACACCACACAAAATAGCGATGACGTCTGGAACTTGAAATAGACCTATATCAGAAGGAATCCGTAAGAGGCGTTGATTCTGAACTCTGTAACACAGTTTGTGATTAATAACCTTATTGTACGCCCACATATTGACGGCATCACAGTATCAGCCTAGTTCTGAACTTACCTAACTTAACATCAACATCATAATTCTTATAAAATCCACTATCATTACCCAAACCTTTAAAATGGCTCACCTTTTCTAGAATTAGATCCTTATTAATTATTTTTGTTCTTACCGGTTTCTTTAGAAATCTACTAAAGAAATAAAACCTCTAAAACATTTGTATATAATGAGTAGCTACGTGTAATAATACACAATTGATTTGAACAAATCTATACTTAACAAAATTACCTTGAAGTTAATAGTAGACACAGCCGATTCACTAGTGAAGTTTGTTTGAACTCTGTAACAGATGGTATTGGTATATTGGTTGGCGGTACTAAACGTAATTTGTACACCAGTTTTTCCAGACATCACAGTTATCACAAGCACAATCTTGAAACATATCAGAAAAGATTCATAAGAGACGTTGATCTGAACTCTGCAACAAATATTACGCTGATAATATTAACAACAATCCTGAAGTTGTCCAGCGGACTTGCGAAATCCACCGACGAAGTTGATCTGAACGCTGTAATGCCTGTGACCATGGTGACCATGTAATAGCAGTGTCCATGGTGCAGCTGAATAAACTCCATTTTACACTATCTATCACAGATATTACAGTGATCACGTCTATTATCCTAAAGTGTCTTAGAACAATAGAGATCTACTATTGAAGTAAATATATGAACTCTGTTGCGTCCGCAGTGTATAGTGTTATGATTTGTGATATGGTATGATATATCGTATACATTTGAAATACGAAACATAAGAAAATCAATTTAGTCAGTAAGTGTCGTCTAAACAATGTTTCAATAACGCGTATTTCTATTTTGTTATTACTACTTACTTTGATGGAATTGATTTCAGGATGTTAAAACACGTTTTTCAGCCACTTTAAAGATAGCAATTTAGATTAGTCTTGACTTTTTTCTTTCTTTTGTACAAAACTGACTCGACCGGACCCCAGACTCCCCCAAGATCAAATCTAAATACGCCACTAATTTCAGTATTCTTTAAATGAACCTTAAAGTTTTTAAAATACTGTATTGCTAAATTTCTAATCGACTTTCTACGTAAGTAAAATTAAAATATAATTTATTGTGTAAATGTATGGTAATCTCCTTCCCCCAGATCATCTGGATTGTTTGTTATCCTGTCGTCGCATTGGATGAGTCTGCTGCAATTAACCGGTTCTCCTAGTACATTTATTAGTTACCAGGTATGATGTTTATCAGTGAATGATGTGATGGTTGAAGATGAGCTGCACTCTGAAAGTATATGATAAACATAACTCATGGTATTTCAATATTCGCATAGAGTCATGCGTATCATACACAGCCCTGAGAGCATATTTTGAAACGTAGAAACATAGACAATTTCAGACAAATTTCCTGTAAAAAAAACTTGAATTTATGTAATACAACAAACATAATAAAGATTTTTTATTATTATTAATAAGGCAGGTTTTTCTCCTGTTTTATTTAATATCTATATAGATGATTTCACAAGGAAATGGAAATTGGAACCCGCCAAAGGACTTCACTTGGGAAAAGATTTTATTTAAATATTTTAATGTATGCAGACGATCTTGTAATCATCTAAGAGAATAAAAATAACCTCTAAAGGTCATTGTTTTATTTTACTAATATTTTGGCAGATTACAATCAAATCATTTCCTTATCCAAAGCAAAAGTTATGGCTTTTTATGGAGTAAATTATATTAGAACACAAATTGTCATACAGGACTCAACAATAGAACATGTGCCAGATTTCATGTATCTAGGGTGCACCATTACCTAGCAAGATGATAAGGAGGGTTGAAAGGAAAATTAGTCTCCTCCAGTCGATTTGTGGATGTATCATTAAACACTTAAAGAAGAAAACAAGGAAAGAAACGCAATTGAAACATTATAATGTAATGGCCATACCTCAACTACTATATGGTAGTGAGACTTGGATTAGAAAGGCCAAAGGTATATCTAGAATACATGGAGCGGAAATGAGGATCTTATAAGAAATTATCATATTAGGACGAAGCTAGGCACAGCTGAAAGCTTAAATGAGAAAATCTCCCAGTACAAAACGGACTGGCGGTTACACGTAGAGAAAATGGATACAACTAGGTTTGCAAGAAGAGCCCTTGACTATCATCCAAGGGGAAAGAGAAATGTGGAAGTGTGGGAAGACCCTGTAAGCGATGGCTAGAACTACCCTAAGTCGTAAAGGATGAGATGACGACAAGATTTTTTTGTAAACTCTACCACTAAAGTCGTAGGAAGTAGAAGGTAGAGGGTGGATTGCCTAAGTAGGCACTGTAGCATACAAGTTAGGCACTATGTCTCACCTACTTATTACCCCAGTACCTTATCTCAGTTACTCATTTTCAGAAGTCAACCTAGAGGCCAAAAATGCACCCTGATTTTATCCTTCACGCAGGAATTACACTCAGATCACAAAAAATGTACTTATGTTTATTATGGGACAACATTACGTTCTGGTAAACTGTAATGTATAGCAATTTATAAATTAAAAATTGAAGACTACTAATTTTCTTAAATAACAGCATTTTACAAATTACTAAACAAATAATATTGAGCCTGTTTACATTTTGAAATAAATCAAAGAATAGCCAGTGCAGGAAAGTTGTGCCATGTTTTAAATATAAAGTCTATTTGCAAAACTGAATTCCCTAAAGAAACAAGAGTAAAAGTTTTTAAGAACACATGTTCCAATCCTTATTTATTGGAATGAAACTTAGGCACTATGCAAACCACTTTGGTGCTTTTCAAAGCCAGAAAATGGGATATTTGAGACGAGTAAAGGGTAACACTCGCAGGGACCGAGTCAGAATTGTTAAATAAGAGCAGAACTAAATGTAAGACCAGTGGTTGACACAATAAAAAAATCCCAAACGAGGTGGTTCGGACACACCTTCAGCGAATGGGTGATAAGAGACTTCTCAGAAAACTATGCGAGGCAAGAAGCACGGGACAGTGATGTAGAGGGAGGCCCAAAACAACATGACAAGACAACGTACAAGGCTGCTTACAGGAGAGGGCCACCCCTTGTAATCAGGCAAGAGCGCTTGCTCTCTAGAGGCAACAGTAGCAATCTCTTTGCAACTCCTCGACACGTAAGGATAGAAGACGACGCGGCTAAGATAAAGAAAGAAGACTGTTTGCATTTTTGTAGAAGATAATGGTGTGATCACTTGCAAAGGATGGCAGAGAATGAATAGCCAAAATTTGTGCTGTAATATAAAGCTATCAGTATAAGAATCATATGGTGAGTCGAAAAATATTTTTATTTTTTTTCGATTCGGAAAACTTGTTCTTAGGACAGATAATTAAATACAAAAAAAAAAAGAAATAAAAAATCAGTTAATACCTTCCGGTCGCGTATCATACCCCAAAATCATAAAAACTGATAAATTTTAACAATTTTCGGTAATTAAAAGAAAACATAGCTTTGTCTTTATCCACTATGTTATGATAAAATTATGGAAGGTATTAACATACAAAAAGCTAAACAAGAACCAGAACAAAAGAATTATCCAGGGTCATTTACATACATAGGATCACATACAAGAAAAATTACAAAATGTTTTAATAAATACGGAGAAGAAAAGCAATTAAAAATGTGAAACTGTATTTGATAAGATAAGAAATGAAAATGTAGAAAAATCCCAGTATTACAGAGAAGCGGAGTTTATAAATTAAAATGTAAAGAATGCAACAAACTGTACCTAAGAGAGACAGGACGGAATTTCGTATGCAGGTTGTCTGGCCACAAACGTGGACAAGATAATAGTACAACGAATTCGTTATACGCAAAGACATTTCATAGAAGAGAACCATAAGTTTGTGAATCCTTTGAAAGACTATGAAATTTTAAAAGTAGTAAATAACGCAGTTGAAAGAAAGCTTAGAGAGGAGTTAAAAATATTAAAAGAAAGAGAGAAAGAGTTAGGCAATTTAATGAATACAAAAAGTAAATTTGATAATGAAGAAACATTTTATAATATAATTAAGAAATAAAAGGTAGAGGACGGATAACATTAAGAATTAAATTGCATATATGGATGTTTTTGAAATAAGGGTGAGTGACCGCGCCCAAAAGTGTGAATCAGAAAGGCTTTACAACGTTAGGTTTTGAAAAGAATGTACACACACACATACACACACAACACACATACACACGGAATGTGCTAGAAAAATATGTAAGTGTACAGACGGGGGTGACAGGGCTCGGAGGTTGGGAAGGGACATTTGACTTATAGCTTGATTGCGGGTGTGTGTGTGGACAGTTGGGGCAGGTGGGGTGTGAAGAGTTTATTTTATTCTGTTGTTTTTGTTGTTATTTCCGATCTGACGATGAGCTGAGAAGCTTGAAAGCGCTAATCGGAACAATTTTTCTATAGTGGTGCGCAAGAGTGATAATTCTGTTTGTGATTATAACCACTGTAACCATACATTAGTTTAGCAGCCTTGACAATGACCAGAGTGATGAGATCAATGTAGCTGAAATGAACTCTGCAATGTGTATGATAAACGGGCTCAATGGTAGTTTCAGTATTGTCATAGAGTCCTGCATATCACACACACCCCAATGAACATGTCCTAAAACACATGCACTGTAGCTAGCTGTAACAGACAATGACAATATTATATAACATATTTATATTCTTCGGTATATTATGTTTGTCCTATTTCTAAGGTGTCTTTATTGTTGTAATTAAAATTAAAATCCGGGCAATTGGGCCGCGGTCCACTATAGTTAGCATTCTGAAAGATGTTATTCTCAGACCTTTCGGCCTCACCACCGCTGGAGACCATCTTCAGTGGTGAACGGTTTTTAACACAATTGACACGGTGTTCGTTGGTAACCACAAAGAGCCACATTTGCCATACAGTGGCAAAGAGTACGATAACATCTTTCAGAATAATAACTATACTAGACCGCGACCGAATAGCCCTGATTTTCTTCTTCTCCTTCTTCTCTTCTTCAAGGATTAGGATATATAAACCTGTTCCGGCGCCCGTGTCATCCTCGGACGACCCACGTCTCTTCTACCAATGGTCCGAGGCTGCTTTGGATACTACAAGTACTTCAAAGTTTTACATGAACAGGTTACTGGCCTGATGCACAACCCCCTACCAGGATGACCAGAGACTCTTCTGTCAGGGTTACCACACCTTAGCCGAAAGGCCCCTGTTTTGGGGCGCAGGAGATTCGCCCTCACCATTCTCTTTCTGAAATAGGATAGAGTGACTTCGTATCGGTTATTCTGATACTGAACATTTCTTAGTGTTTCCAGCGCTCACTTAGTGGCATCAATGAGCACTCTACAATCCTAAACCACCAAAAATTAAGAAATTAGAATTGATAAAGGAAGACACCCTAGCCCTCGATTACTCTAATAGCGTCGGGGTCAGAAAAGAACAAGAGGCAGTCAAGAGAGACTAGACAGAAAAGACTAAAGGAAGGGATCTCACCCAAGACAAATTGAAGCGAAGTGAGAATCCAGCTAGGGTACATCGGGATTGCCAAGCCCGTATCCACAGGATGTGGACCACTCCTGTGGCCCTGATTTCAATTTCATCAATTATGGTTGACGTTACGTTTTGGTAAATAAGTACCAAAGAATTTATTACCAATTTTAGCTGAGGCCTTGTGGGTTTTGGTAAGCTTTCTAGAATGCATACATATATCGTCTATCACCATTAAAGATATTAAATACAGTTTTTACTATTCACATTTTCATGAAAACTTTGGGTACTCCTTCGGTCGGCCACAAGTTGACGTCTGTAGTCAGTGCGAAAGTTTAAAAGCTAAACTGAGAAATGAAATGTTAAATGATAATGCTAAACGTACTGCAGCAGCAGAACTCATGATACACAAAAGGAGGGCCAAAAAGTTTTATACTAGTATGAAAGAAGCATCTAATAATAAGGATGATGAAACTGCTGCTCTGTGTTTCGACTATATGCAAAATTTACCGCTTCCAAATATTCCTGTCCAGGAAATTTTTACATGAGGCAGCTGTGGGTAAACTTTTGTAGTATCCACGATTTGAAAACCAATAAGTCAAAAATCTATCTTTATCATGAGGGTGAGGGTAATAAATCCCCAGAAGAGGTATGCAGTTTTTTACTTAACTACATAAACACAGAAATACCAAGCACAGTAAAAAAAAACTCATCCTTTTTAGTGATGGTCCATCAGGACAGAACAAAAACCATACAGTTGTGAGATTTTTTATGAATCTCTGTGACAAAGAGCGATTTGATAGTATCACTCACAACTTCCCACTTCGTGGGCATTCATACTCGCCATGTGACAGAGACTTTGGGGCTATAAAGCGTTTAATAAGAAAAGTAGATCGTATTTACATTCCACAGGAATATATTGAGCTGATACTGAAAGCCAGCAAAAAAATCGTTTTACTGTTCACAAAGTTAGCCCTCAAGATATCATAAGCTTCAAAACATGGTGGCCACATTCATACAAGGAACTTACTAACTCAGACGAAACCTCTGGTAGAGGTGTTCCTAAAGACCAGAAAGAATGTTTCAAGATATCAACTTATAAACAGTTTTGTTACAACAAGGAAAGTCCTGGAAAAGTTGTAGTAAAGCCACATATTGATGGATTTATTCTGTCAACTTTCACTCTGCTGAAAGTAGATCCTGCTCCTGACTTACCCATCGGGATGGCCTACCCCTCAGGAAAAGTAAGTTTACCTATACAAATATTTTATTAGTTACCATAATATTACTTAGCCTTAGTGTAACAATATTCTTTCATCCAACAGCTTATACAAAAATTTTAAATATTATCGTAGCCTGTACTTGTTTTTTTTTTTTTGTTAACACTCTTCATTCGTGTTTTGGTCTGGGCCCTAAATTTTGTAATTACTGTTTTAGGTCCCTATCAATATCAAGAAGATACAAGACTGAAATGCCCTAAAACCTTACCTGGTTGGGTACGAACATTTTTATAACAACATTTTGCAATGGCCTACTACAGAAACAGAATGTGCTGTGGAGTGTGTTTATGAAGATGAATAGCTCTTCGCTAACGATTTCGATCCTTTTAATTAAGCTTTTTTATTAATAATGTAGCCTAATATAATAATAAATGTTGTTATTCACCAAAAACCTCGTTTTTAATACAAAACCTTAAAACATTTGAGAATTATGCAATATAAAAATGTTTGCACCGTTCGTTTACTGCAGAAACCAGTCAAGTGCAAATTTTTTAATTTTTTTTTACAAAAAAAGGAAATAAGTAAAAAAATTTTTTTGTAAAAAGTATTTAAATATGCACTACTTTCAGTAAAAAATGTTAAAACCCCTCCCAAAAAATTTAGTGTGTTGCTAGGCAGTTTTTTTTTTGTTTTTCTCAAA
Source organism: Magicicada septendecula (assembly GCA_034769895.1). Classification (NCBI taxonomy): domain Eukaryota; kingdom Metazoa; phylum Arthropoda; class Insecta; order Hemiptera; family Cicadidae; genus Magicicada; species Magicicada septendecula. The sequence continues at coordinate 26,419,055 of CM068368.1, read as the reverse complement.
ATGACAAACTCTTTGTTTGACTGGTTTCTGAAATAAACCATTCATTTGAGGGGCAGACAAAATAGTCCCACTACAATATCCCACTACTTTTCCCATACTCTTCTGATATTAAATTCTATACAATAATAATTGTACTGTGACACACAGTGGTGGCTGGTGGTGTCAAGGAGAGGAGGTTGCTAGTTTTTGTGAACGTAGGATAACCACAGTGCCGTGGAAAATGGCCTTTACCACAGCACTGTGTGAACTGGTGAACACCGTAACAGTGAACCTTTCCAACGTTTATACCTCCAATGATGGGGCCGAAACGTCCCTTCAAATTAACAACATTAGACCACGGCCTAATGGCCCGGCAATGTGTTACAGCTTTTACAGAGTCGACGCCTATCCGTAACACCATAAGACATCAGTGTAGGATAACTGTCGCTTTTTATATTCCCAATTATATTATCATAATTACGGACTCTAACTCATAATTTTTTTATGAAGTCACTGCAGCAGCATCGGTCGTTAGCGACCACAGAAACTATAAAAATGAATTTGTAAATCATACAGAAGATCTCATACAAATGCAGTAACATATATTAAACTAGAAGATGTCTAGTGAATACAAACATTGCAAAAAAATACACAGGAACTGGTACAATTTAGAAACTACATTAAATATTTGTTTCAATTCCAAATAATGAAAAAATAAATGATATAAATAAAATTATTATATATAATAAAACTATTTGTTTATATGATGCAAAATAAAATGATAAATACTGCCCCACACAACACAAACATTACAAATACACATCATGCAGATATATGCCGTAAATACAAATATAATAAATATAACACGTAATTACACATGCAGCGACAAACAGTATATATAACAATAAATGTAACAACAAGTTACATAATAATAAATAAACTCAGATATTGGTTAGGACAAATTATTTTTAGTAAAAGCCTACACAATTTTTATTAAAATATCAAAACTTTTCAGTTAAATAAATTTAAAAATTTAAATACATTTTTATTCAAATAAATAAACTTGAATAAATAAAATTTAAATAAACATTTAAAAATTCTTAACTTTAAATGTCGTTTTCAATAGACCGTCCTAACACTATCTATTGAATTCATTTTTAAACAGTAATAAGTTATCAGTTACAATTTAAAAAAAACTATCACTTATAAACAAAACACAATACTTAAAATCTTTTAAACTCTTAACACTGAAGGTTTACAACATTTAGAATAGTACAAAAAATACAATTTAAAAACAGTCACGGCAGATCATGGCCGAACGATACCCGAGAACTTTTCCCCGGGTAAGAGGGGTTTTCATAACTCTCTGTCGCTTCTTGCGGCCTATAACAGTTCCCCGATGGGGGGGATACAAAAAGGTTGTCGACGATGTCGAGATTATACAGTAACCGAACACGGCCTGACAGCCCGGTATTTAATAATTTAACATTAGATTGTACATGGGAATTACTAAGTGACCATTTAGATTTAAATATTTAGCATTGGGCTAAGACTTGGTTTGAGAACATTGCAAATGAATATGTGGTTAGTAGGGTGGGCCAAAAAATATTTTTATTCTCTTTCGATTCGCTATACCGCGGAAAACTTGCCCCTACGACCGATAAGTAAAATTAAAAAAAAAAAATACAGAAATCTGTTAATGTCTTCCGGTCGCGCGTCATTCCCCAATATCATACAGACTGATCAATTTTAATACATTTTCGTAATTAAAAAAAGAAACTTTTTCTGTGTAAGTCAAATGCTTACAATTTCAGGGATGGGTTCATCAGAACGACGCTTATTTGTTCATCACAAATCGGAATTTAAGAGAGAAAGTACCAAAAAGAATTAGTAAAAGACTATTAATATAGGCTAATACCATAGCTCATAACATTTATCATTAACAAACAAAATCAGGTCTTTTGTTAGGTACAAAATCAGGTATGTTAGGAAAAGTAGTTAGGTACATTTTATGTCAAAATGTAAAATTTGAAATTTTAATGTTAAAAATGTGTTTTTCAAGAGCAATGCGCGACCAATAAAAGTTGAAATATTTATGTTTTTTCTTAATTTATTTATTTTCCCTGTGTAAATCTTTACTTATCTGAAGGTGTAGCATTTGACTTATATAGAAAAAGTTTCTTTTTTTTTAATTACGAAAAATTGTTAAAATTGATCAGTTTGTAAGGTTTTGAGGGTAATGCGCGACAGGAAGATATTAACCGATTTTTTATTTCTGTTTTTTTATTTTACTTATCTGTCCTAGGGGTAAGTTTTTTGCGGTATAGTGAATAACAAAAAAAAATATAATTTCCGGCCCACCCTAATGGTTAGTCTGATATGGCCAGTTTCTCTAAAAAAATTACATTTTTTATGTTACCACAGTAATCTATCAGTCTGTACAGGGTATAGAACTTCCTAATGCTAGATTTAAGCATAGATTACATAGGCTCCAACCTAAGTGTTCGCACCACAAACACTAAGACAAACAACAGTCAACTTGCATAACAATTATTATGTTTGTGTTTCACAGAACATTAGAAGTTATTAGAGGAAAAGGTTCTATTATGAGTATAGGCTAGAGTGGGGGAAGAGTGCGCACTTAAATTTTAATTCATCTCAAACTGCACTGAGTCTTTCTATATTTTGTCAAAAATATCACAATCCCTTAAGATTCTATTGAGACCCACTTTTCATGAAATCAGCTACTGCAACACAAGTAAATAATTTTATTTTCAAAACGTGTCAAATGTGAACTTTTGGCTCTATAGATGGGGCAAAATTCTGCATATGGTGTGGCAAATGTTGGCAATTAAATTAATTTGAATAAGTTAACTTTATTTAACTTTATATAACTTTATTAAATTTATTAATATTTTTTAATTTATTAACATATTTGACTAATTTTTTAATTTATTAACTTTATTAACAAATTATAATTGAAAAGTTGAAAGAATTGTAGTCATTATAACACAATGTAAAATACTACTATGTAAATTGAACTGACACAATCAGAAACTTTTCGAAGCCAGAGTTTCCTTCACGATATAGACCAATTTGTGGCGTCATTGAGGAAGAAGCTAGAAGCATACAAATTAGTTAATACTCGTTTTGCGTTTCTTAGTAAATTAGACAGAATTGCTGTCAAAGAAGAGATCACGCAAGCAGCTCAAACTTTAGTAGAAGCATGTGGCAATGATTTGGACAACGGCCTGGGAAGTAAACTAATTCATTTCAAGTGTTTTTGCAATGAGTACATCGAATAAGGTGGAGGGGAAAAACCTGTCAACAACCACGAAGATATACAAACTCCTTCTAGAAAAAAAATGTCAAGGAATGTTTTCCTAACGTGGAAGTCGCACTTCGAATGTATTTGTTAATGGTGGTTACTACCAGTAATGGTTAAAGACCATTTTCGAAGTTGAAACATATTAAAAATAGGTTCCGGACAACCATGTCAGAAGAAAGGCTACACTTTTATCTCTTATGAGCCTAGAAACTGATATTTGAATCAGTAATTTTGTCATAAATAATATCCCATAAGTAAATTTGTCAATATTAAATGTGGGCGAGTGTCAATAAATCAAAACAAATTCTAATGAAAGTAGCATACTACAATATTTTTAAAA